>SKCR01043081.1:0-62637 GCA_019454045.1 Zanthoxylum bungeanum
CTGAGACTTGCACCGCTAATAATTGCGACAATCAGTATACTTTGGTTACGGTCGTCCAGGGCTTTAACCGGTTTTATGTACGCCTATTCTGGGTATATTGAGAATCGTAGTGTGTTCGGTGTGATGTTTAGACGAAAGTATCACTCCAGTCATATGGAAATGATGGTCACATAGGATACATAACTCGTTCTCTTAAATGCTCGAGCTATCGGGATATTATGACCAGGTCATGTATATCCGATTATAGAGACTAGTTGCTAGACATCCGATAAGTACTTCGTACGGGGCAGACACAATTCCATCCCCAAGCCTAGCACGTGGACATCCGATACTGGATCGAAATACACAATACTACGTATACTACGCCTGATATAGATCGTTATTCCTGTAAGCATGTTTCTGGAGAATTGGGTAGGCATGGCGCATTGCTAGAAGCCAACATTGTCTTGTAAATCGGTATAAACGTAGTATAAGGTAATTACGTGTTCGGTTGGTCCGACGACCGAATTTACTGCCAACATATCCGGGGATCTCATGGGTCACTTCCCGAAGATTCATCGATGACGTATGACTCGCACTTTAATTAATCAGGGATTAATTAGAAGAGAGAGAAAATTAATCTGGGATTAATTGCGGAGATATTTTATCTGGGATAAAATATCAATTAAGAGAGAGAACGAATAATTTGGAATTAATCGATAAAATAATATATTTGATATATTATGCGAAATTAGATTTCGACGCGGAATTGAAATTGGATTTTAATTCGGGCGAACGAATTAATTTAGAATTAATTCGTTAGCGACATGAATAATGATTTCGCTAGGCGTAATCATTTAATTACGTCGCAACGGAAAATTCGTTAATTCGAAATTAGCGAACCCGAACCCGAGTGTGTTTGCGAACGTATTCGCATTTCAAATTTGAGTGCGGCACGAAAATCATATCAAACGTCAAATCATTAGTCACATCAAGTGTCAAATCACATGTCACTTTGAGTGATGTGACAATTTGATTGATTGATTGAGTGATTGATGTGGAAGTTGAAAAGAATTAATTGCTTTTGCTTTTTGACTTTTGCTTTTTTGAAATTTGTAAAGGTTTTTGGTATTTGTTTTTTTGGAAAAACAAAATATAAAATACCTTTTTCATTTTTTCTTTCCCTCTCTCTCCACTTTCACGGTTTCAAGGAAACCTTCTCTTTCCCTCCTCTTCTCTCTCAGCTTTGAGCCGTTTTCTTATTCTTCTTCTTCAAGATCATGGCTTGGCTGTGAGAAGCAAGAAGAAGACAAGGTGCTAGCACACAAATGGGTTAATACAAAGGTGATAGGGCAGTGAACACATGAGCATGGAATCGTTTTTGAAGCTTGGAGCTTGGATCTTCAATGGAGTCTTCCATGGCCGAAAATGATGGAGACCAAAACTAGTGAAGCCGAGCACCCCACTGCCGTTGGGAGTCATTACCGAGAGCTTCAAGCCATCTTGGAGGAGTTTTATTTTTCGTAGCATCCAAACCGATCATTGTGAGTATGTTTCCGCCATTCTCCTTTGTGTATTCACATGCGTTTTTCTTGCTTGATTTCATTCATGGGACCTAATTAGAAACCAACAATGGTATCAGAGCTTATATCAAGCATGAAATTTTTAGGGTTTAAAATTGGGCAAAATCAATTTGAGCATGATTTGGTTGAATTGTTTGATTAAGTATGCTTGGATGTTGATTAATTGAAGATGTGCATGATCAATTTCAAGAAAATTGGATTGGGTCAATTTTCCCCAAAACCTTTGGCTTGGCCGAAAATGTAGAACCCTAAATGTCTTGGTAATTTTTTTTTTTATCATTGGATGACTTAAAACAATTGGGTAATGTTGATTTGAGGTTTAATTGGATTGAATTTTGAATTGGACAATTTTCCCCAAATTAAAGGCTTGGCCGAATTCATGTTGAATTTTGAAATTCATGGTGTTTTTTTTTTTTTTTTGATTTTGATTCATTGGATGAGTTGAATTGATTTTGGAAATGATGATTGTGGATTTAATTGGATTGAAATCGAATCGGATTGAAAAACCCCTAATTGCTGAGAAGGATTGAAGCATGAAAATGGGTTTGATTTTTTTTGTTAAATTGTGTTGGACACTATTTGATGTTAAAGTTCATGATTAATTAGGCTAATTGATGTTTTAGAAATATTAATTGGGTAATTAATTGTGTATTACACTTAGGTTAATTAATTGTGGAATTTGGAATTTTATAAATTAATTAATTGGGCTTGAAATTGGATTTGGGCCTTATAGGTTGTAATTGGGCTTTTGGGCTTGGTTGTACCAAGTTAGGTTTAGGCAAATTTGGTTGGATCCAATTGGGCCCAAAACTGCATCCATAAAGTCCAATTATGACTTAATGGACCTTAATTATTTAATTGGGCCTAATGGGCCAAAATTGATTTCTGGGCTTAAGGGGTAAATCCCGGATTGGATTTTTATTATTGGGTTTGACCCGAGTTGACCAAAAGTCCACACCTTAAGAAATTAATTAAAAGCCCATTGGACTTTAATTAAATAAACATTGGATGTTAATCGGTATTTGAGACCCGTAACGATTGAATTTGGAATTAAGTCGTAAAGGTTCGTTAATAAAGTGTAATATTTAATTTGGAATTAAATAGTGAATTAGTATTAACAAATTGAATTGGATTTAATTTTGTAGTTTAATTTAATTCAAGAATTCGTACTTTAGTACTTATTCGAAAAACGAGTTTGACTCGAGCAAAATCAAATCGTTGTTTGAACATTGGATGATCACTAATTATCAGATTAATTAATTGGATTAGATTGATTGATAACATGCTTGTGTGAATACATGGTTGCGATGGATGAATAATGTATATCGGATGGATATTACATGGGTGGGGCAATTTTAGAAGTTGTTGTAATAAATTTGATTTATTAATTGGACCTGCGTGTCCAGCCTTATCATCTCCATATTCTTTGTATTCTCTTCTCACCTATTCCCCTCAATGTAAATGAGGTTTCTTTAGAAGTGTAATGTAACGGGTAGAAGTAAATACATGTGCTAGCGGGAGATAGAAAGAGAGAGATTTGATCTAGGATCAATGTGTAAAATATCCATCCGCATATCATTATTATTTTATCATATGCGCTTTATTATGTGTTTAGAATGCATGTTTAAGGGTGTATGATGATGAGACCTTAACAAAGATAATAAATTGGTTGCCAATTTGCACTCGAAAAACCCTAGCAAAATATTAAGCGTTTTTCCTTCCATTGAGTGATTCTCACTCAAGATCCGAGACTGGCATTGGCTTGTTGGCCAAAGTCAAGGCCATTGTCCATCGAGGATGTGTTTGAATCACGAAGGCTTTGTTCCATATCAGTGTCTTGTCCAAGTTGTGGTTTATTGGCCAAAGTCAAGACCATTTCTTGCCCATCGACATTGCTTACGAAGCTTTCCATGGTCAATGGGTCGCGCTTAACTGGGATCACTAAGTTTGTTGTGCCAAAGCCAAGGCTTAGTTGATTCAGAGGAAAAAGGTTAGGTATACATTGGATGTATTGGCATATATAAGATATATATTTCGGACTTGGATGTCCCCCTACCGGATCTAGGAATTGGATTGGATCCAATCGATCTTAGAGATCTACCTAGTTAATTATCATACAATTTGTTGGCCAAAGTCAAGATTGTGTGATATTTAACGGGATCCTAGCCCACTAGGAAACACGGTTTCCCGAGTACTCGACAGAGGATTAGAGGCTCGCCGAAATATAGTGGGAGATGAATATTAAATTTGCAATATTCGTTTAGTAACTTGCTATAGGCGCTCATTTCAAATTATTTCATCAGATAAATTAAATGTTAGTTGGACTAATATTTAAAATTGTTGTTTTTATAAACAGTTGGACTGTATTACAGTTGATTATATAATTGGATTATAGTAATCAATATATTTGAATTAATTAATTTCAATTTACAGTTGATTTTATAATTGGATTATAGTAATCAATGTAATTGAGGTTAATTAATTTAAATTATATTTGATTGTATAGTTGGACTATAATAATCATTATATATATAGTACCACAAATCGTTGATTAAATATTTGGACTATTAGAATCAAGATATAATTGAAAGATTAACATTTAAAACATAATCCTAGGGAAAATGTATTTAAATGGTTTAATTTTCAAATTGGGAATAATTTCAGGATGGTCCTGGAAAATAATAAGTTATTTATTTGATAAAATAATATATTAAGTCTAAGCCCGAAGTTAAGCAAATAATATAGCTTAATCTTTGGAAGATTTATGTAATGATAACTTTATTGCTTAATCCATTATACTTGTCATAGACTCCTTAATTTCTTATTCAGAACTAAGGATTAGATCCTTATAATTTGATAAAGAAATTGAAGGATTTTCAAAGATTAGATCTTAGAAGTACTTTTATTGCAATAGTAAACTCTTAGAGAGTTAATGACTATTCTCAAGGAGACAAAGTCAAAATTTGCAATAATGCAAGTAGCGCAAGACGCATCTTACTTCGATATTCCAAAAGGCCAAGGCTTGGCCAAAGGCTTCTGGAATGTGAAAATGGCAAAGGCAAAATCATTATAATCTTCTAGGAAGATAAAAGGACATATCCCAAGAAGGAATTGAAGATGAGCAAGGCTCTGACTTCAAATATGATTGTCATAAATATATTCACTACTAGTATTAAAATTAGATTTTAGATACTTAGTGTGGTACATAAATATCTGATGTTCAGAATCTGCTATGAGCAGGATACTGACTTCTATTGAGATTAATCTTCGAATTATAAACGGGACGAAAGTCGTTGTTTTAACCGTAGATACCTAAGTTTAGGAACTACCCTTTGGGTATGTACGTAAATTAGGAAACTGTTATAATGTAACTAGTTTGACTAGAAACATTATCTCTATATCAGTGTATAATCCGCTGCGGATATACCTTTATATTCTAAAACACTAAAGTGTTTTATTACATAAAGATGATATTGAGATAAACATATTAGATGTGAATAACAGAATTTATATTTAGAATATAAATAAATCTCATACGTATAACATGACAAATTAAATAGCTCAAACTGATTTGATCAAGACTTGTATATCCACACTTTAGAAGAGTGGGTACTAGGACTAATTTGATTCTATTCAAATAAAGTCTACGAATCTAGTTTATCGGGCAATGTGCCTAAAACACATTTACTTGGTAAAAGTGCAAGTGCCATCGATCTGCTAACCCTCGTTCATAATGACGTTAGTGGGCCCATGTATAGCTAGGCTAGAAGTGGATATGAAAATTTCGTGACCTACACGGATGTGGCATCTCGTTATGGTTATGTGTTTCTTTTGAAACACAAATCGGAAACTTTTAAAGTTTCAACACGAGATAACAATAAGATCGGCTAAACATTAACTGTCACGTAAGACCGTGATGGAAAATACTTAAGCAATTAGTTTCTCGCATACATGAGAGAGTATAGTATTCTTTCAATGAGGACTCCTCCCGGAACACGTCAGTTGATGGTGTGTCCGAATGAGAGACCGAATTTTGTTGGACATGATAAGGTTAATCATGAGTCACTCTGAGCTACTATTTCCTTCAACGGATACGCTAAAAACAGTGCAAAACTTATTTAGAATAAGGTTCCATAAATATCTGTTTGACAGATAACATATTAGTATGAACAGGAAAGAAACCAGGTTTCTCATTCCTGATAATTTGGGTGTGCTAGGCATACGTTTGGATGATACCAAACTAAAACCCAAATTGGATAAGTGCTCATTGTAGGTTATCCTAGGGATACCATAAGTATTGTACTTATACAACTCACAAGTGAACAATTAGATTGTTGCTCACTTTGCGGTTTTCCTAAGAGGAATACCGATATGCAGTGGTAAGTAGGAGGATAGTAAAACTCGATGAAAATCGGAGTAATACTATTCAAGGCACCGAGTCCTAATAGAACACAAATAGTTCATCAAGGATGAAACTATACCAATAATCTTCAAATACACAAGAACCGCGTAGGTCGGAGAGAATCAGAAAACAACCTGGGGTATGTGTTTCTGATCTCACCTCATAAAGATGTCTATCTTATTGAGGAATACGAACTGACTACGTATGGGGAAGTGATACAAGGTATCAACTCCCTATTATGGCAAAGTGACATAATGTCCGATATGGATTCCATGTATATCAACTATGTTTGGATACTAGTTGACGTACCGCAAGGCATTGTGCCTATTGGTACTAAATAAGTCTTCAAGGAAGACATACATGGATGGCAACATACCATCTGTTGGTTTTCTATAAGGTCCCAAGGTCAAACAAGACATGAAATTATGTGTGAACACATCAACGGAGGTAGCGGAATACTCACATTGATCGGTAGAGTCGATTTGGAGATGATTCAAGCCCAAAAACGCACTGCCTTTGTAAGCTCACTGCAAGCAGTCCACTGCCTACAAAACAGAAAATTAAGTGAAGAAACGGAGCTCCAATCATCGTCGGATGGATCCCGTCTCATGGGGGAACCTCCCTACCACCTTCGCAAGACTCGTAGTGTGCTAGCACTTGATTTCACCATGAGAAACCACTCTTGCTTCCCTTTAGCTCACGCCCAAACTGGTTCAAAACCAGTGAAGAAATGGCCACCATTGCCGTGAGAGGAAGAGAGAATTTGAGAGAGAAGAAGTTTTGTGTGTGTAATTAAAATGATTTACCAAAAATCAATTTATATTTATGCCATAATTTCATTAAACAAATAATAAACTTATGACACAAATCATGCAAAGGCTTAGAGTGTCAAACACTTCATTTCCATGCATTACCATTGAGTGCAATGTACACAATCTCCATGCAAAGCATTAGAGTGTCAAATAAGCATAATATGACATGTGTCATAGTTAATGCATAACATGACATGTGTCATGTGGGCCCCACACGTTTCCAAATGAAAGTGGGCCCACGTGCACTCACGCGTTCGGGTTCGATATTTCCGAAATACCGAGCTTACGTCGCGACGTTAATTCAATCGGATTTAAATAACTAATCGACGCCTGGCAAAATTATTATTTACGTCGCTAACGAATTAATTCTGAATTAACTCGTTTGCCCGAATTAAAATCTAATTTTAATTCCGCGTCGAAATCTAATTTCGTTTAATATATCGAATATATTAATTCATCGATTAATTCCGAATTAATCGTTCTCTCTCTTTAGACGATATTTTATCCCGGATAAAATATCTCCGTTATTAATCCTAGATTAATTTTCTCTCTCTTCTATTATAATCCCAGATTATTCAAGAGTGCGAGTTGTGCGTCATCGGTGGATTATCGGGAAGCGACCCATGAGATCCCCGGATAATCTGGCAGTAAATACGGTCGTCGGAGTATCGAATCACGTACGTACCAAGTACTACGTTCTACCGATTTACGAGACAAGGTCGACTCCTAGCAAGCACCAAGTCTTCCCAGGTTCTCCGGACATATTCATCAAAGAATATCTAGATCTGTATCAAGCGTAGTATACAATGTATTGTGCATATTGGCCCAGTATCGGATAATCACGTGCTAGGGCTGGGGCTGGATAAGTGTCTGCCCCGTCCGAAACACATATCGGATGTCTGGTAACTAGTCTCTATAATCGGATATTCATGACCTGGTCATAATATCCCGATTGGATGCGCATCACTAAAAGAGCACTAATACCGTATCCTGCGTGACATCATCTCCATTATGACTGGAGTGATACTTCCGTCTCGACATCACATCCAATACACTACGACTCTCTGATAAACCCAGAAGTGGTGAACACAGAACCAGTTAAGATCCCCAACCACCAAAACCAAAGTTTACCGATTGTCGTAAGTATTAGCGATGTAAGTCTCAGGTTAAGACTATACACACCTACCTTGATTTCGGCCTCCCATAGACACCTAGTCATAATACCAATGGGATTCCGAAGGGTCTATCCAGAGCGAAGCTGTTTCCCGTACCATCGGTGAAACACGACCTCCTATCGCACTTGCATAAGTATCCAATACTTATATATATATGAGAACTATGCCGTTGTGCCCTCACAACGCGCACAAGTGCAATACTAGCCTATTCCGCATTATCGATGTCCAGTCTCGATAATACTACGGCTAGGGATATTTAATGATTAATCCTTCGTGGACTGATACTGTCTCATATCATCTCAATCCAGGAACTAATCATAGGGACCTCTCTTCATTTATATATCTAAGGTGATCTAATCACAAATGATGAGAGTGCAATTTCCTTGTTACATAGTTAATTTGCTACAACAACACAATGATCTGTGCAAATAGTGACGCTATGGGTCATTTTGTCCAACAATCTCCCACTTGGCACATTGCGAGTCACTCAAGTGCCCTACACCCAACTATGTAAGGTTCGCTCAAATTGCTGAGGAAGGTTTTCGTCAGCGGATTTGTTCGATTATCGTTTGACGCGATTTATACGATCATCACATCGCCACGATGTATGATCCGAACGAATCAGATGATATAGAAGTATATATCTGGATCGTCGATGAGACCTTTAATTCCTTAGCCTGTGCTGACGCCTAGCTCAGCTGCTAACAGAACTATATCTAATCTAATTAGATTTATTTTCGACCCAAAAGACTTCTATTGCTGCCTCAGCTGCAGCAATAATCCGCATTTGTTGTTTATTCGGCAACAGTTATCTTGCTCGGAAGATTTCCAGCTCACTGTCCCATCCTTCAAACTTTATAGTACCGTAGTATTTAATTGTTTGGAAACTTGCTGCAGTGATCCCAGTCACTTCAAGTTCTCCTTCTCCATAGTAAAAGATAGCATCTTTAGTTCTCAAAGATACTAACAGATGTTCTTAACTTCAATCCAGTGACTGTCACTTGGATTGACCTGATTGTGACTCCATATGCTTGAAGCGTATGAGACACCAATACAAGTACATTTTAAATGTACAATTTCCCAGAGAGTGTTAACAACTCCAAATCTATCCCAGTAGATCTTTATTCCTCTAATAAAGGTTGTTACTCCCCAGAATTCTACGGAGAATTTCTATTGAAAGCCAAGCTTTCAATAATAGCTATATGGGAATTTACTTGTCAGTGCGCTCTCCCACTAACCTCCTTATATACACAAGAATTATTTCGTTTTGAGTCAAATCATCAACCATTATGATTATTTCAAAACGTCAGTTCCAAGAACCTTATGCTTGTATCAATCCAAACATGGATCGAATAACCCGCAAACCTGGTTTGTCGGTTATACAAAATCGTCAGGATGTTGTAAACATCCTCCAAAAGGTTTCCTTTTCAGGAAAGCGATTTTGATTTGTAACTAACATATTTCATAAATGAAATATATAGTTATCAATAAGCATCTTCAAAATGGATTTACCATGGCAACAGGTAAAAGGTTGAACCGTTATTAACATAATGTTGATAACGATACCTTTCCGTCAAAACCTTAGGTTTGCACGTTGGTATGTTGCCTTCCATGTATGTCTTCCTTGAAGACGTTTAACGTACCATAGGCACAATGCCTTGTGGTACAACAACTAGTATCCAAACATAGTTGTTATACATGGAATCCATTTCGGACTCATGGCACTTTGCCTCAACAGGGAGTCGATACCTCGTATCACTTCCTCATAACGTAGTCGGATGGTACACCTCCATAAGATTGACATCTTTATGAGGTTAGATCAGAAACCCATACCCTAGGTTGTTTTCTGACTCTATCCGATCTACTAGTTTCTTGTGTATTAGAAGATTAATGGTATAGTTTCATCATAGATGAACTATTGTGTTCCATTACGGACTTCGTGCCTTGAACAGTATTACTCCGATTTTCATCGAGTATCACTATCTATCTCCACTGACCACTGCATATCGGTATTCCTCTCAGGAAAACCGCATGGTGAGCAACAATTATATTGTTCTCATGTGGGATTTCAAGCACTATACTTAAGGTTTCCCTTAAGATAACTTATATTGGCACTTATCCAATTTGGGTCTTTTAGTTTGGTATCATCCAAACGTTATGCCTAGCATACCCAAATTATCAGGAATGAGAAACCTCGTTTCTTCCCTGTTCATATCCTATATGATATCTGTCAAACAGATTTATATGGAACCTTATTCTAAATAAGTTTTGCACTGTTAATACATATCATGTAGAAGGAAATAGTAGCTCAGAGCGACTCGTGATAAACCTTATTATGTCCAACAAAATTCGGTTTTAGTTCAGACATACCGTCTAACTGACGTGTCTCGAGAGGAGTCCTCATCTGAAAGAATACCATACTCTTTCATGTATGTATGAAACTTACTGCTTAAGTATTTTCCATTACGGTATTACCGTGCGGAAAAATACTATAGCCGATCTGTTTGTCTATTTCGTGTCGAAACTCTAAAGTTTCCGATTTGTGTTCTTCAAAAGAAACACATAACCACAACATGATGTCACATCCGTTAAGGTCACGAAATATTCATGTTACATCTAGCCTAGCTAGATATGGGCCCACTTACTTCCACTATGAATAGGGCTAACAGATCGGTGGCAATTTTATTATTACCAAGTAAATAGTATTTTAGGTATTTAACCTAATAAACTAGATTCGTAGACCTTATTTGAATAGTCAAATCAGTCCTAGTACCCACTCTTTAAAGTGGTGGATATACGAGTCTTGTTTAATTGTGTCCTAGACAACAATGCCACAAATAAGTCTCCATTGATCAAATCAATTTGAGCTATTTATTTGTCATTTTATATGTTTGAGATTTTTTTTATATTCAAAATATAAATTCTTTTATTACATCCAATGTATTTATCTCAGTATCATCTTTATATATTGAAACACTTTAGTGTTCTAGAATATAAAGGTTTTATCGCAATGGATTAAACACTGATATAGAGATAATGTCTCTAGTCAAACTAGTTACATTATAACATATCCTAATTTAAGTACATACCCAAAGGGTAGTTCCTAAACTTAGGTATCTACGGTCGAAAACAGCGACTTTCGTCCCGTTTCCAATTCGCAGAGTAATCTCAGCTTGAAGCCAGTATCCAGCTCACAGCGGATTCTGAACGTCAATACATATATTTTATGTACCACACTAAGTATTCAATTTCAATACTAGTACTGAACATAACTTTGACAAATATTTTTAAAATTAGAGCCTCGCCCTTTCTTTAATTCCTTCGTGTCTTCCATATCCAAATGGTAGTCACTTTGGGATATGTCAATTATCCTTTTCAATATTTCACAAACCTTTGGCCAAACCTTGGGTTTTGGAATATTGAAACGATGTGCACCTTGTGCTACATGCCCAATTGCAAACTTTGACTTTTCTCCACTAGAATAGTCAATTAATTCTCCAAGAATTATTAATTGCAATTTTAATACTTTTAAATCTAAAGATAGATTTATTATAAGTATATTAATTAAGCACTAAAGTCATTATCACATAAATCTTCCAAAGACTTTATGCTCTACTATTTGCTTAATTATGGGCTTAGTCATAATAAGTTATTTTATCAAATAAATTAACCTATTATTAATTCCCAATTGAAAATTAAATCATTTAAAACATTTAATCCAGGATTATATATATTTTAAATATTCAACCTTTCAATTCTTTCTTGATTTTAATAGTCCAACTATTTAATCATTTAATAAGGTACTATTTATTATAATGATTACAATATCCAATTATTTAATCAACTATAATTTTAATATTGATTACTATAATCCCATTATAAAATCAACTATCATTTTAATTCAATTATATTGATTACTATAATCCAATTATAAAATCAACTATATATTGAATGAGTTTGTATATAGTCCAACTATATATATTTTTAAAACAACATAAAATATTAGTCCGACTAATACTTTTAATTAATATGACGAGTAAAATAAAATGAGCGTGTTTAGCGAGTATTCGAACGAATGTTGCAAATTCAATACTTGCCTCCCACTATTTTTCGTCAAGCCTCTAACCCTCTGTCGAGTACTCGGGAAACCGTGTTTCCTAGTGGGCTAGGATCCCGTTAAATATCACACAATCTTGACTTTGGCCAACAAATGTATGATAGTTAACTAGGTAGATCTCGAAGATCAATTGGATCCCATCCAACTCCTAGATCCAGTAGGTGGACATCCAAGTCCCAAACATATATCTTATATATGCCTATATATCGAATATATATATCCTACCTATTTTCCTCTGAATCAACTAGGCCTTGGCTTTGGCACAACAACCTAGTGATCCAGTCAAGCGCGGACCCATTGACATGGAAGCTTCGTAATCAATGTCAATGGACAAGAAGTGGTCTTGACTTTGGCAACAAACCACAATTTGGACACGACACGATATGGAACAAAGCCTCGTGATTAAAACACATCTTTGACGGACAAGGCTTGACTTTGGCCAACAACCCCTGCCAATCTCGGATCTTGAGTAAGAATCACTCAATGGAAGGAAAATACGCTTGATATTAACGAGGGTTTTTCGCGTGCAAATTGGCTACCAATTTAATTATCTTTGTTAGGTCTCATCTTCATACACCCTTAAACATGCATTCTAAATACATAATAAAGCGAGTATGAAAATAAATAATAATGATATGCGGATGGATACTTTACACATTGATCCTAGATCAAATCTCTCCCTTTCTCACTCAAGCTAGCACTTGTACTACTTCTACCCGTTACACTACACTTCTAAAGAAACCTCATATACATAGAGGGGAATAGGTGAGAAGAGAATACAAAGAGAAAGAAGGTGATAAGGCTGGACACGCAGGTCCAATTTAATAAATCGAATTTATTACAACAATTTCTAAAATTGCCCACCCATCTAATATCCATCCGATACATTATTCATTCAACACAACCACGTATTCACACACATAAGCATGCTATCAATCAATCTAATCAAATAATTAATCTGATAATTAAGTGATCATCCAATGTTCAAACAACGATTTGATTTTGTTCGAGTCAAACTCGTTTTTGCGAATAAGTACTCAAAGTACGAATTCATGAATTAAATTAAACTACATATTAAATCCAATTTAACATGTATTTAATACTAATTCACTATTCAATTCCAAATTGAATATTGCACTTTATATAATGAACCTTTTACGATTTAAATTCCAAATTCAATCGTGTCGGGACTCAAAGTCCGATTAACGTCCAACGTCAATTTAATTTAAGTCTAATGGGCTTCAATTAATTTCTTTAGGCATGGGCTTCGGCAACCAAAGCCCAATAGTGGGATCACCCAAAATGCCTTAGAAATCAATTTCGGCCCATTAGGCCCAATTAAACTTTAAAGGTTCATTAGTCGCAATTGGGCTTTATGGTTAAGGTTTTGGGCCCAATTGGATCCAATCCACTTGGCCTAAACCAAACTTGATAAATCAAGCCCAATAGGCCCAATTACAACTTAATTCTAATTTCCAAAATTAGGCCCAATTAATTAAATCCAAAAATCCAATTTTCACAATTTAATTACCAAAAGTGCATTACGATGATTAATGACCTAAATCGATATTCCGAAGCACCAAATTAGTCCAATTAATCATGCTTAATTCATTATCATGTCAAACACACATAATGAAAAATCAAACCCATAAACATGCTTGCTAAGTCTCGGCAAGAGGAGGTTATTTTGTCCGATTGAATTCAATCCGATTAATTACACAATCGACAACGTATTAACTTCCCGAATGATTTCATACACATCCAATGTTCATAAAATCAAAATATACCAAGACATTTAGGGCATTTCACATTCGGCCAAGGTATGGAATTTAGGGTTTATGTTCAATTCAAAGTACAATCCAATTGACATTAAATTAACATCATCCTACATGATTTAAACTCATCCAATGAATCAAAATCAACAAAATTCCAATGATTCAAAATCAATATACATTCGGCCAAGGGACAAGTTTGGGGAAAATAATTCCAATCTATTTTCATCAAATTAGTCCAACCAAAATGAATTTAAACATGTTATAAGCATACTCAAACAAACAATTCATTCAAATCATGCTCAACAAACATTTACCCAAATTTTTAAGCCCTACAAATTTCATGCTTGCAACTTTAGCTCATGATGCCATTGTTGGTTTTCTATAAGGTCCCAAGGTCAAACAAGACATGAAATTATGTGTGAACACATCAACGGAGGTAGCGGAATACTCACATTGATCGGTAGAGTCGATTTGGAGACGATTCAAGCCCAAAAACGCACTGCCTTTGTAAGCTCACTGCAGCAGTCCACTGCCTACAAAACAGAAAATTAAGTGAAGAAACGGAGCTCCAATCATCGTCGGATGGATCCCGTCTCATGGGGGAACCTCCCTACCACCTTCGCAAGACTCGTAGTGTGCTAGCACTTGATTTCTCACCATGAGAAACCACTCTTGCTTCCTTTAGCTCACGCCCAAACTGGTTCAAAACCAGTGAAGAAATGGCCACCATTGCCGTGAGAGGAGAGAATTTGAGAGAGAAGAAGTTTTGTGTTGTGTAATTAAATGATTTACCAAAAATCAATTTATATTTATGCCATAATTTCATTAAACAAATAATAACTTATGACACAAATCATGCAAAGGCTTAGAGTGTCAAACACTTCATTTCCATGCATTACCATTGAGTGCAATGTACACAATCTCCATGCAAAGCATTAGAGTGTCAATAAGCATAATATGACATGTGTCATAGTTAATGCATAACATGACATGTGTCATGTGGGCCCCACGTTTCCAAATGAAAGTGGCCCACGTGCACTCACGCGTTCGGGTTCGATATTTCCGAAATACCGAGCTTACGTCGCGACGTTAATTCAATCGAATTTAAATAAATAATTACGCCTGGCGAAATTATTATTTACGTCG
This sequence comes from Zanthoxylum bungeanum, assembly GCA_019454045.1. NCBI lineage: Eukaryota > Viridiplantae > Streptophyta > Magnoliopsida > Sapindales > Rutaceae > Zanthoxylum > Zanthoxylum bungeanum. Next base: position 14,990 of record SKCR01043081.1, read on the forward strand.
CTAACGAATTAATTCTGAATTAACTCGTTTGCCCGAATTAAAATCTAATTTTAATTCCGCGTCGAAATCTAATTTCGTTTAATATATCGAATATATTAATTCATCGATTAATTCCGAATTAATCGTTCTCTCTCTTTAGACGATATTTTATCCCGGATAAAATATCTCCGTTATTAATCCTAGATTAATTTTCTCTCTATTCTATTATAATCCCAGATTATTCAAGAGTGCGAGTTGTGCGTCATCGGTGGATTATCGGGAAGCGACCCATGAGATCCCCGGAATAATCTGGCAGTAAATACGGTCGTCGGAGTATCCGAATCACGTACGTACCAAGTACTACGTTCTACCGATTTACGAGACAAGGTCGACTCCTAGCAAAGCACCAAGTCTTCCCAGGTTCTCCGGACATATTCATCAAAGAATATCTAGATCTGTATCAAGCGTAGTATACAATGTATTGTGCATATTGGCCCAGTATCGGATAATCACGTGCTAGGGCTGGGGCTGGATAAGTGTCTGCCCCGTCCGAAACACATATCGGATGTCTGGTAACTAGTCTCTATAATCGGATATTCATGACCTGGTCATAATATCCCGATTGGATGCGCATCACTAAAAGAGCACTAATACCGTATCCTGCGTGACATCATCCCATTATGACTGGAGTGATACTTCCGTCTCGACATCACATCCAATACACTACGACTCTCTGATAAACCCAGAAGTGGTGAACACAGAACCAGTTAAGATCCCCCAACCACCAAAACCAAAGTTTACCGATTGTCGTAAGTATTAGCGATGTAAGTCTCAGGTTAAGACTATACACACCTACCTTGATTTCGGCCTCCCATAGACACCTAGTCATAATACCAATGGGATTCCGAAGGGTCTATCCAGAGCGAAGCTGTTTCCCGTACCATCGGTGAAACACGACCTCCTATCGCACTTGCATAAGTATCCAATACTTATATATATGAGAAATGCTATGCCGTTGTGCCCTCACAACGCGCACAAGTGCAATACTAGCCTATTCCGCATTATCGATGTCCAGTCTCGATAATACTACGGCTAGGGATATTTAATGATTAATCCTTCGTGGACTGATACTGTCTCATATCATCTCAATCCAGGAACTAATCATAGGGACCTCTCTTCATTTATATATCTAAGGTGATCTAATCACAAATGATGAGAGTGCAATTTCCTTATTACATAGTTAATTTGCTACAACAACACAATGATCTGTGCAAATAGTGACGCTATGGGTCATTTTGTCCAACACCATCGTACTAAGCTAGGCTTGTAGCGAAAAGGTAGAGTTATCAACATTTTGTTGATTACGACGAAACCTTTACCTGTTGCCACGACAAATCCATTTCGACAATGCTTGCTAATTATACATGTATTATTTATGAAATCTTGGCAGCTGAACGAGAAACCATGCTTTCCTTAACGAAAACCTTTCGGAGGATGTTTACAACATCCTGACGGTTTTGTCGAACCATACCAAGCAAACTAGGTTTGCAGGTTATATCGATCCATGTTTCGATTGAAGCAAGCATTAAGTTCAAAGAATTATCGTTTTGATATAATCATAATGGTGTATGATTTAATTAAACGAAATAATTCTTGTGTATATAAGGAGGTTAGTGGGAGCGCACTGACATTGAATGTCCTGAGTAATGATGATATATCATTTGTTGGAATGATATTCCCATAATATAATCGGTGAAAGCTTGGCTTCATTATAACGACTTAAGTCGTAACAAACGTTACTATAAAAGTTTGAATATGGTACAGTGAGCTGGAAATCTCCAACAAGATACTATTACCGAATAAACATCAAATGTGGGTTATTGCTGCAGTTGAGGCAGCAATAGAAGCCATTTGTGTAATAAAAAATCTAATTAGATTTTATATAATTCTGTTAGCAGCTGAGCTAGGCGTCAGCACAGGCTAAAGAATTAATGGTCTCATCAACGATCCAGATACATACTTCGACTATTCATCTGATTCGTTCGGATCATACTTCGTGGCGATGTGATGACGTATAAATCGCATCGACTAATCATGTGGAAAATCCACTGACGAGAGACTTTTCTCAGCAGTTTGAGCCAACCGTACATAGTTCGGGTTTAAGATACTCGAGTGACTGGCTATAGGCCAAGTGGGAGATTGTTGGACAATTTGACCCATAGCGTCACTATTTGTACATCATGGTGTTGTTGTACAAATTAACTATGTGACAAAGGAGATTGCACTCTTATCATTTGTGATTAGATCACCTAGATGTATAAATGATGGAGGTCCCTATGATTTGTTCCTGGACGGAGACTGATATGAGACAGTATCAGGCCACAATGATAAATCATTAAATATCCCTAGTCAGAGTATTATCGAGATTGGACATCGATAAATACGTAAAAGACTAGTATTACACTTGTGCACATGTGAGGGCACAATGGCATAGTTCTCATATATTTGGGTATAGGATACTCATGCAAGTGTGATAGGAGGTTATGTTTTACTGATGGTACGGGAAACAGCTTCGCTCTGGATAGACCCCCGCGGAATCCCATTGGTAGTATGATTATGTGTCTATGGGAGTCCTCAATTAGGGTAGGTGTATTTGGTCTTAACCTGAGACTTGCACCGTTAATACTTGCGACAATCAATATACTTTGGTTGCGGTCGTCCAGGGCTTTAACCGATTCTGTGTACGCCTATTCTGGGTATATTGAGAATCGTAGTGTGTTGGGTGTGATGTTAAGACGGAAGTATCACTCCAGTCATATGGAAATGATGGTCACATAGGATATGAAACTCGTTCTCTTAAATGCTCAAGCTATCGGGATATTATGACTAGGTCATGTATATCTGATTATAGAGACTAGTTTCCAGAAATCCGATAAGTGCTTCGTATGGGGCAGACATAATTCCAGCCCCATGCCTAGCACGTGGACATCTGATACTGGATCGAAATACACAATACTACGTATTCTACGCCTGATATAGATTGTTTATTCCTGTAAGCATGTTTCTGGAGAATTGGGTAGGCATGGCGCTTTGCTAGTAGTCAACCTTGTCTTGTAAATCGATATAAACGTAGTACGAGGTACTTACGTGTTCGGATAGTCTGACAACCGAATTTACTGCCAACATATCCGGGGATCTCATGGTTCACTCCTGAAGATTCATCGACGACATATGACTCGCACTTTAATTAATCTGGGATTAATTAGAAGAGAGAAAATTAATCTGTGAGTAATTGCGGATATATTTTATCTGGGATAAAATATCAATTAAGAGAGAGAACGATTAATTTGGAATTAATCGATAAAATAATATATTTGATATATTATGCAAAATTGGATTTCGACACGGAATTAAAATTGGATTTTAATTCGGGCGAATGAATTAATTTAGAATTAACTCGTTAGCGACGTGAATAGTGATTTCGCTAGGCGTAATCATTTAATTACATCGCAACGGAAAATTCGTTAATTCGGAATTAGCGAACCCGAGCCCGAGTGTGTTTACGAGCGCATTCACATTTCGAATTCGATTGCGGCACACAAGTCACATCAAGCGTCAAATCATTATTCATATCAAGCGTCAAATCATATGTCACTTTGAGTGATGTGACAATTTGATTGATTTATTGAGTGATTGATGTGGATGTTGAAAATCATTAATTGCTTTTGCTTTTTGACTTTTGCTTTTTTGAAATTTGTAAAGGTTTTTGGTATTTGTTTTTTTGGAAAAACAAAATTTAAAATACCTTTTTCATTTTTTCTTTCCCCCTCTCTCCACTTTCACGGTTTCAAGAAAACCTTCTCTTTCCCTCATCTTCTCTCTCGGCTTTGAGCTGTTTTCTTCTTCTTCTTCTTCAAGATCATGGCTTGGCCGTGAAAAGCAAGAAGAAGACAATGTGCTAGCACACAAATGGGTTAATACAAAGGTGATAGGGAAGTGAACACATGAGCATGGAATCATTTTTGAAGCTTGGAGCTTGGAGCTTCAATGGAGTCTTCCATGGCCGAAAATGATGGAGACCAAAACCAGTGAAGCCGAGCACCCCACTGCCATTGAGAGTCATTACCGAGAGCTTCAAGCCATCTTGGAGGAGTTTTGTTCTTCGTAGCATCCAAACCGATAATTTTGAGTATGTTTATGCCATTCTCCTTTGTTTATTCACATGCATTTTTCTTGTTTGATTTCATTCTTGGGACCTAATTAGAAACCAACATATACAACTCACAAGAGAACAATGTAATTGTTGCTCACCATGCGGTATTCCAAAGAGGAATACCTATATGCAGTGGTAAGTGAGAGGAAAGAAAAACTCGATGAAAATCGGAGTAATACTATTCCTTGCATTGATTCCTTAATGGAACACAAATAGTTCATCAAGGATGAAACTATACCATAATCTTCAAATACACAAGAGCCACTTAAGTCGGAGAGAGTCAGAAAACAACCTGGGGTATGGGTTTCTGATCTCACCTCAAAAGATGTCAATCTTATTGAGGAATACGAACTGACTACGTATGAGGAAATGATACAAGGTATCGACTCCCTATTATGGTAAAGTGTCATGATGTCCGAAATGGATTCCATGTATATCAACTAAGTTTGGATACTAGTTGATGTACCGAAAGGCATTGTGCCTATTGGTACTATATAAGTCTTCAAGGAAGACATACATGGAAGGTAACATACCAATGTACAAAGCTAGGCTTGTAGCGGAAAGGTATCGTTATCAACATTGTGTCGATTACGACGTAACCTTTTACCTGTTGCCATGGTAAATCCATTTGGATGATGCTTGCTGAAGCTGCATGTTTCATTTATGAAATGTGGCACCAGAATGCCAAAATCGCTTTCCTTAACGGAAACCTTTTGGAGGATGTTTACAACATCCTGACGGTTTTGTCGTACCAAAACTAGAAAACAAGGTTTGCAAGTTAATTCGATCATTGGACGGATTGAAGCAAGAATAGAATTCTTGGAATTATCGTTTTGATGTAATCATAATGGTATATGATTTAATTCAAAACGAAAATAATTCTCAGAATTTTATTTGTAGTATGACTATATGTCTATGGAAGTCCGAAATCAGGGTATGTGTATTTGGTCTTAACCTGAGACTTGCACCGCTAATACTTGTGACAATCAATATGCTTTGGTTTTGGTCGTCCAGGGCTTTAACATGTTCTGTGTACTGCCTCTGCTGGGTATATTGAGAATCGTAGTGTGTTGGGTGTGATGTCAAGACGGAAATATCACTCCAGTCATACGGAGATGATGGTCACGTAGGATACGGTACTGGTTCTCTTATGTACTGTAGTCATCGGGATAAAATGACAAGGTCATGTTTATCCGATTATAGAGACTAGTTACCAGACATCCGACATGTGCTTCGTATGGGGCAGACATAATTCTAGCCCAAGGCCTAGCACGTGGACATCTGATACTGGATCGAAATACACAATACTACATATACTACGCCTGATATAGATCGCTTATTCCTGTAAGCATGTTTCTGGAGAATTGGGTAGGCATGACGCTTTGCTAGAAGCCAACCTTGTCTTGTAAATTGGTATAAACGTAGTACGAGGTACTTACGTGTTCAGATAGTCTGACGACCGAATTTACTGCCAACATATCCGGGGATCTCATGGGTCACTTCCCGAAGATTCACCGATGACGTATGACTCGCATTTTGCTAGGCGTAATCATTTAATTACGACGCGACGGAAAATTTGTTAATTTAGAATTAACGAACCCGAGCCCGAGAGTGTTTGCGAGCGCATTCGCATTTCATTTTTGAATGCGGCAGGCAAGTCACATCAAGCGTTAAATCATTAGTCGCATCAACCGTCAATTCACATGTCACTTTGAGTGATGTGACACTTGATTGATTGATGTGATTGATTGATTGCAAGTGATGGAAATGGTTGGTTGGTCAAAGAGTGTTAAACACTCAAGTTTACTTTTGTCATTTGGAATGACAATTTTATCCATTTGACTTTTGAATTTGGTATATGTTTTTTGGAAATACATAACCAAACAATTAATCACAACACATATCAACTCTCTCTTCTCTCCTCTCTCTTCACGCTCTTGGGGCATTTTGTTGACTGGTTTTTGAGCTGAAAAAACCGTGACAGTGGGAAGCTTGGAGTGTGGTTTTGTGGCACAATCACAAGTACTAGCACACTTACGAGACATGCGAAGGTGATAGGGAAGTCCACCCATGAGCCGGGAACCGTTCGACGAAGCTTGGAGCTTGACGAAGGAGCCAAAACGAAGCCAAAATAGTGAGCACACCCACTGCAGTTCACGCCACTGTCAAGGAGCAGGATCTGAAATTTTGTTCCTTGCCGCGTCGTTCAATCGATCGATGTAAGTATTCCGCAACTTCGTCGATGTGTATTCGCACATTATTCATGCTTATAATGATCTTGGGACCTAATTAGAAACCAACAATGGCATCAAGAGCCTAGGTTTGAGCATGAAAATATTTAGGGCTTAAAATTGGGTAAACTTGTTTTGAGCATGATTTGAATGAATTGGATGTTTGAGTATGCTTATAAAATGTTTAATTGAGGATTGATTGGATCAATTTGTTGAAAATTAGTTTTGAATAATTTTCCCCAAAATTGGAGTGTTGGTCGAATGTTAAGGTTCATTAGAAGTCTTGGAATTTTTTTTGATTTTGATTCATTGGATGAGTTGGAATCATGTTGGATAATGTTAATTTAAGATTGAATTGGATTGAATTTTGAATTGAACAAATATCCAAAATTCCTTATGTTGGCCGAATACAATATGCCCTATTTAGTCTTGGATTTTTTGATTTGTAATTCATTGGATGAGTTAGAATTAATTAGGATGATGATTTAATGTCGATTGTGAGTTTAATTGGATTGAAACCGAATCAGACAAAATTATCCCTCATTGGCCGAGACTTTGGAAGCATGATTGGGTTTGATTTTTGATTAATTTGTGTTGGACACTAATTGATGTAATTAAGCATGATTAGTTATGTTAATTAATGTTTTAGAAATGTTAATTGGGTAATTGGTTGTGTATTACACTTTGGTAAATAATTGGGAAAATTGGATTTTTGAAATTTAATTATTTGGGCCTATTTTGTGAAATTGGGCTTTAATGTTGTAATTGGGGTTAATGGGCTTTGTTGTACAAAGTTGGGTTTAGGCAAATTGGATTGGATCCAATAGGGCCCAAAACCGCCACCATAAAGCCCAAATGCGACTAATGAACCTTTAAAGTTTAATTGGGCCTAATGGGACAAAATTGATTTATGGGCTTATGGGGTAACTCCCGGATTGGACTTTGGTTTTCGGTTTGACCCGAGTTGTCCAAAAGTCCACGCCTTAAGAAATCAATTAAAAGCCTATTGGACTTTAATTAAATTGACGTTGGATGTTAATCGGGTTTTGAAACCCGTTGCGATTAAATTGGAATTTAAGTCGTAAAAGTTCATTAATAAAGTGTAGTATTTAATTTGGAATTAAATAACGAATTAGAATTGAATGCATATTAAATTGGATTTAATGATGTAGTTTAATTTAATTCGAGAATTCGTACTTTGAGTACTTATTCGTAAAGACGAGTTTAACTCGCACAAAATCAAATCGTTGTTTGAACATTGGATGATCACTAATTATCAGATTAATTAAATTGATTATATTGATTGATAACATGCTTGTGTGAATACATGATTGCGATGCATGAATAATGTATATCAGATGGATATTAGATAGGTGGGGCAATTTTGGAATTTGTAATAAATTTGATTTATTAATTGGACCTGCGTGTCCAGCCTTATTACCTCTCATTTATTTGTATTCTCTTCTCACCTATTCCCCTCAATGTAAATGAGGTTTCTTTAGAAATGTAGAGTAACGGGTAGAAGCAATACTTGTGCTAGCGGGAGAGAAAAAGTGAGAGATTTGATCTAGGATCAATGTAAAGTATCCATCCGCATATCATTATTATCTTACATACGCGCTTTATTATGTGTTTAGAATGCATGTTTAATGGTGTATAATGATGAGACCTTAACAAAGATAATAAATTGGTTGCCAATTTGCACGCGAAAAACCCTCGTTCAAAATTAAGCGTTTTTCCTTCCATTGAGTGATTCTCACTCAAGATCCGAGACGACATTGGTTTGTTGGCAAAAGTCAAGGCCTTTGTCTGTCGAAGATATGTTTGAATCAGGAAGGCTTTGTTACATATCAGTGTCACGTCCAAGTCGTGGTTTGTTGGCCAAGTCAAGACCACTTCTTGTCCATCGACATTGATTACGATGCTTTCCATGGTCAATGGGTCGCGCTTGACTGGGATCACTAAGTTTGTTGTGCCAAAGCCAAGGCTTAGTTGATTCAGAGGAAAATAGATAGGTAATACATTGGATGTATTGGCATCTATAAGATATATGTTTCGGACTCGGATGTCCCCCTACCGGATCTAGGAATTGGATTGGATCCAATCGATCTTAGAGATCTACCTAGTTAATTATCATACAATTTTTTGGCCAAAGTCAAGATTGTGTGATATTTAACGGGATCCTAGCCCACTAGGAAACGCGGTTTCCCGACTACTCGACAGAGGGTTAGAGGCTCGTTGAAAAATAGTGGGAGGCAAGAATTGAATTTGCAATACTCGTTCAATTACGCGCCATACGTGCTTAAACAAATATCATTCGTCGTAATATAATAAATATTAGTTGGACTAATATTTAAATTGTTGTTTTAATAAATAGTTGGACTACACATTCAAACTATTCATTTATAGTTGATTTTATAATTGGATTATAGTAATCAATATAATTGAATTAAAATTATAGTTGATTAAATAGTTGGACTATTGTAATCATTATAATAAATAGTACCTTAATAATTGATTAAATAGTTGGACTATTAAAATCAAGATAAAATTGAAAGATTGACGTTTAATTCATAATCCTAGGGAAATGTTTTAAATAGTTTAATTTTCAAATTGGGAACAGAATTTCAAGATGGTCCTGGAAAAATAAAAAAGTTATTTTATTTGATAAAATAATATATTATGCCTAAGCTCGGAGTTAAGCAAATAGTCGAGCATAATCTTTGGAAGATTTTTGTAATGATAACTTAAGTGCTTAATCCATTAAGCTTGCCGCAGTAGACTCCTTAATTTCTAAATCAGAACTAAGGATTAGATCCTTAAAGTATGATAATGAAATTGAAGGATCTTTATAAATCTATGTTTAGATTTTAGAAGTACTAAAATTGCAATAATAACTCTTGGAGAGTTAATGACTATTCTCATGGAGACAAAGTCAAAGTTTGCAATTAGGCAAGTAGCGCAAGGCGCACCTTACTTCGATATTCTAGATGGCCAAGGCTTGGCCAAAGGCTTATGGAGTGTTGAAACTGGCAAAGGCAAAATCATTATAGTCTTCTGGGAAGATAAAGGACATATCTTAAAATGTCTGCTCTAAATGTGGCAAACGGGATCGCGGAAGCGTGACTGCCATTTGAACAAAGCAGACATGAAGGAATTGAAGAATGAGCAAGGCTCTAACTTCAAATATGTTTGTCAAGATTATGTTCACTACTAGTATTAAAATTGGATTTTAAATACTTAGTGTGGTACATAAATATATATTGATGTTCAGAATCTGTTTTGAACAGGATACTGACTTCAACTGAGATTTTATCTGTGATTTGAAAACGGGATGGAAAATCGCTGTTTTAACCGCATAAACCTAAGTTTAGGAACTACCTTTGGGTGCGTACCTAAATTTGGAAGCTGTTATAATGTAACTAGTTTGACCAGATACATTATCTCTATATCAGTGTTTGACCCGCTGCGGGTGAACCTTTATATTCTAGAACACTAAAGTGTTTTATTATATAAGGATGATATTGAGATAAACACATTAGATGTAAATAACAGAATTTATATTTTGAATATAAATAAATCTCAAATATATATTATGACAAATAAATAGCTCAACTGATTCGATCAGAAGAAACTAATTGTGGCATTGATGTCTGAGACACAACTAAAACAAGAATCGTATTTCCACACTTTTGAAGAGTGGGTACTTGGACTGATTTGATTCTATTCAAATAAAGTCTACGAATCCAGTCTATTGGGCAAAGTGCCTAAAACACATTTACTTGGTAAAAGTGTATATGCCACCAATCTGTTAGCCATAGTTTATAGTGAAGCAAGTGGGCCCGTGTCTAGCTAGGCTAGATGTGGAAATGAATATTTCGTGACCTATACGGATGTGGCATCGCGTTATGGTTATGTGTTTCTTTTGAAGAACACGAATCAGAAACTTTTAAAGTTTCGACACGAAATAGACAAACAGATCGGCTATAGTATTAAACCGTTACGGTAAGACCGTAATGGAAAATACTTAAGCAATAAGTTTCTTATATACTTGAAAGAGTATAGCATTCTTTCAAATGAGGACTCCTCCCGAAACACGTCATTCTGACTGTGTGTCCGAACAGAGTAACCGAATCTTGTTGGACATGATAAGTTTAATCATGAGTCGCTCTGAGCTACCATTTCCTTCAATGGATAAGTTTTAACAGTGCAAGAACTTATTTTGAATAAGGTTCCATTAAAATATGTTTGACAGATTTCATATTAGATATGAATGGGAAATAAACAGGGTTTCACATTCCTGATAATTTGGGTATGCCAGGCATATGTTTGGATGATACCAAACTAAAACCCAAATTTGCTAAGTGCCAATTGTAAGGTGATCCTAGGGATACCATAAGTATTGTACTTATACATCTCACTAAGAGAACAATGTAATTGTTGCTCGCCATGCAGTTTTCCTAAGAGGAATACCGATATGCAGTGGTAAGTGGGAGGATAGTAAAACTCGATGGAAATCAGAGTAATACTGTTCAAGGCACCGAATCTTAATGGAAAATAAATGGTTCATCAATGATGAAACTATTCCAATAATCTTCGAATACACAAGAACCACGTATGTCAGAGAGATTTATAAAACAACCTGGGGTATGGGTTTCTGATCTCATCTCATAAAGATGTCTATATTTTGAGGTATACCAACTGACTACGTATGAGGAAGTGATACAAGGTATAGACTCCCTAATTATGACAAAGTGTCGTTGATTAAATAGTTGGACTATTAGAATCAAGATAAAATTGAAAGATTGACATTTAAAACATGATCCTAGGGAAAATGTATTTAAATAGTTTAATTTTCAAATTGGAATAAAATTTCAGGATGGTCCTGGAAATTAATAAGTTACTTTATTTGATAAAATAACATATTAGGCCTAAGCCTAGAGTTAAGCAAATAGTAGAGCATGATCTTTGGAAGATTCATGTGATGATAACTTTAGTGCTTAATCAATTAAGCTTGCCAAGTAGAATCCTTAATTTCTTTGTCAGAACTAAGGGTTAGATTCTTAAAGTATGATAATGAAATTGAAGGATCTTCATAGATCTATTTTTAGATCTTAGAAGTACAAATTGCAATACTAAACTCTTGGAGAGTTAATGGCTATTCTCAAGGAGACAAAGTTAAAGTTTGCAATAAGGCAAGTAGCGCAAGGCGCACCTTACTTCGATATTCTAGAAGGCCTAGGCTAGGCCAAAGGCTTCTGGAGTGTGGAAAAGGGCAAATGAAAAATCATTATAATCTTCTGGGAAGATAAAAGAACATATCCCTAAATGTCTGCCTAAATTATGGCAAATGGGATCGCGGAAGCGTGACTGCTGTTTGGACAAAGCAGACATGAAGGAATTGAAGACGGGGCTAGGCTTTTACTTCAAATATGTTTGTCATAAATATGTTCACTACTAGTATTAAAATTGGATTTTAAATACTTAGTGTGGTACATAAATATATACTGGTGTTCAGAATCTACTTTGAGCAGGATACTGACTTCCATAGAGATTTATATGTGAATTGGAATCTGGACGAAAATCGTTGTTTCAACCGTAGATACCTATTTTAGGGACTACCCTCGGGTTTGTACCTAAATTTGGAAACTGTTATAATGTAACTAGTTTGACTAGAAATATTATCTCTTTATCAGTGTATAATCCGTTTCGGATTTACCTTTATATGCTAGAACACTAAAGTGTTTTATTTTATAAAGATGATATTGAGATAAACACATTAGATGTGAATAACAGAATTTATATTTTGAATATAAATAAATCTCATATATATGACATGACAAATAAATAGCTCAAACTGATTGATCAGAAGAGACTAATTGTGGCATTGTTGTCTGGGACACAATTAAACAAAACTCGTATATCCACACTTTTGAAAAGTGGGTACTAAGACATATTTGATTCCAATCAAATAAAGTCTACGAATATAGTTTATTGGGCAAAGTGCCTAAAACACCTTTACTTGGTAAAAGTGTAAATGCCACCAATCTGTTAGCCCTAATTCATAGTGAAGTAAGTGGGCCCATGTCTAGCTAGGCTAGAGGTGGATATGAATATTTATTGACTTTTACGGATGTGGCATCGCGTTATGGTTATGTGTTTCTTGAGAAACACAAATCAGAAACTTTTAAAATTTTTGACACGAAGTAGATAAACAGATCGGCTAAAGTTTTAAACCATCGCGATTAGACCGTAGTGGAAAATATTGGATAATTATGACCAATAACGTCACTATTTGTACAGATCATGGTGTTGTTGTACAAATTAACTATGTGACAAAGGAGATTGCTCTCTTATCATTTGTGTTTAGATCACCAAGATGTATAAATTGTTGGGGTTGGTGCTCAGAGCGCCAATCCGGACCGTATTTATGTCTGATTCATGAATACGAACATCCTCTTATTCCATAATATTACTTATTTATGGTTGCACCTCTTGTTCTTATATACGTATTTGATCTAATTACTATTAGATTGAAACTAAATGTGGTTTAGTGATATGTATATATTAGACAAAGACCCAATAATATATAATGCAATACACAGTTACAAAGATAGTTTGTAATTGACATTGGGAAGTGTCATTGCTCTATATATATATATATTATCAAATATAGTTCATGGTCAAGATTCACTAACATTGGTCGGTTAGTCAAATCTATTGAGACCAGTACATGTCGTATATGGTGACTTGGTCTGATGGTTTATCCCAATGAACCATGAGTCTAGGGAGACTCGTATAGACGTGTAGGTGTTTATAGTGGATAAACACTGAATGGCTCACCGAAGATTCTTAATGGATGGTACACCAATGTCAATAAGAATCTTCTCGGGTTGAGTAGAATAGTGGTCCTTCGACTTGAGATACCACTGTGGATGTATGAGACATCCTCCACACTTAGATGACAGTCACGTCACCTATCTATTTAGATCAGACCTCCGCCTGTTCGTTGGGTGTGGACCGATCCTTAGGATATCTTGTGTGTATCAAGATAGGATCCGTCAGTTCTGTGTACAGAGCATAGGTAGTCCATATATAATTAAATCTGTGGCCACAATATACTTCAGAAGTAAGTTCCGAATGTTATTTAGAGATTGCTAATAGATACCTCGACGGGATAATACCTATAGAGATTTGACGTTTACATCTATATCTCTGGTATTATCCGGATACCTGTGACGAAGAGATTATACGTATGCAATGACCTCGACCTGTATGATTCAGCGAGATTATCCATGATCGTATAATCTACGGGTGGATAGATTATGGACACGAAATTGGATTTCGTGACGGATATACCTGAATCTAGAGAGTCTCAATAATGAAACATACTCGTAGAGCACTAGAGCAACATTTATGAATAATGATGATTTATTATAAATCGTTTAATCGTTAAAAGAAAAATACATGCGAACGGGCCGAACCGTCACTCCTAATTAATGTGGATTTGTATTTAATATATGATATTATTAAATACACATAATAAATAGTCAAATAAAGGTATCGACATATATCATCAATATATGTATTTGAGATATTTAAAGTAAATATAATTCATATATTTGATATATTTGTATTTAATTAATTAATTAATAATTATTTAATTGTTAAATGATTAATATAATTAAAATATAAATATATCACCAAATGATAAAGTTAGGAAATGATTATAAGTGTTTAATGTTGACTTTAAAGTAAAGGAAATGGTAGTCAAATTGGATTGACTTCTTTGATATTTGTTTAAAATGTTTTAAAATGAAATATCATTTTTCTTTATTTTTTCTTATAAATTCGGCCATGACCTTAAATATAAGAGTTATATTTTGGTTGCCTTTTTTGACTTAATTAAATATCTAATAAAGTGTTATTAGGATATTATGCAAGTTGACTAAATGTAAAGTGAAATGAAATTGAAATTACAAAAGTTGTATTTCCTTTAGTGAATTTCGGCCAAGGCCATTATGATACAAGTATATATTGTTTTTTTCATTTCATTTCTTAACCTAATACACTTTAAAAGAAAACTCCATTAATGGAAACCAAAGAAAGCTTGTGAGAAAGAAAGAAGAAACCAAAGAAAGCTTGGATTTTAGTAAGTTTCTCCAACTTACTATTAGAAAGGAAAATGTTCCTTAGGATCTAGGCTTTAACATATGATATTCTTAGGTTATTTATTTCTTTATTCTTTGTGTTTTTGATGATGGAAGTTTTGATGAAAGTGTAGAGCATGTATGATGAAGGAAGCTTATGGCTATTGTAGTAATAAGTGTTCTTTTATGGTTTTGGAAACCTTGTTGCTAATCTAGAGTTTTTGACCCACTCTTAGATGACCTAGATTTGATCTTGAGTTGTTTCATTGTGTTGAGACTTTGATTGGATGGAAGAAACATGATTGAAGTATTGGATTTAACCAATTTGGTCTAATTTGAAGAAATTGAAAAATTAGGGTTCATTACCAATTCCAAATTTGGGGCTTTTCATATATGTTGTGAATTTGGATGTATATATGATGCATATAAAGTTTCATGTACATTGGATTACATCTTGATGTGTTTTGATGCATGAAATGACAAAATGCACAATTTGCCCCCCAAATGGAGCATTCGGCCAATGAAGGAATTGGGGATTTTGGTTGTTTTGATGTTTTCAACATGCTAAGTTCATCTTAGAAATGATTTAGAATCATTCAAAATTGATTTGATCAATTTCGGACTAAAATGGACAAAGTACCAAGTGTAAGGACAATTCGGTAAATTCACCTAAATATGATTAATTGAATTTTTATTTTTCATAATTTGATTAATGAAATTAAATAAATATTTTTATTTAATTAATCCGAGAAAATTTTGAAATCGGATAATTGTGATTTTCCATCGCTTCCACTGCGTTACCGGATTTAGCCCCTAAAACCCATACAAAATGGTATCAGAGCGAGTCTGATTCTAGGCCTCCATAGAATGATTAGCTTGTTTTATTCAATGTTTATCATGTTTTGTTGACTTTATACATGCATGTTATAATCTAATTTGATTAGATTTAGGGGTGTAGACACTTAATGGAATATCCCCGCTTAATAAGGTTTTACAGTAACTAGTATTTGGAATACTTGTTTCTTGGTCCGTCTTGTCAATACAGTTTATAAATATTTTTCCGTGACTATATCCGAGACCATGCCTCTACTGTGAGGGTGTAGCCGATATAAATTTATTTATGCCGGATGTATATTAGATACTAGATAATTCAAGCGAAGGCGGAATCCTGAACGTGCCCTAGCTGTCAGGGTTACGCAAGTAACTTAAGTTTATCATTGACGAGTTTAACCTTGGTACGTCTCCTTGTGGGCCTGCCTTCGCAGTGACAATGAGAAACGACCAGGACCGGAACCTCGGAGTCACTAGTGAGTGATTGACAATTAGTTGTCTACCTGTGAATATACGTAGGCGAGACCGTGCCTCTGCTGTGAGTCGAAATATATTCATGGGTCCTCTTCCCATTATGGAATTCGATTTAATTATTGAATTCTCATTTTTCCGTTGGGGATTACGGTATTACGTAAAATAGTGGGAGGCACTGCTAAGTTTAAAATATTCCATAACTTTGGCAGTGTGTATTATTATGGAAATTGTCGTTTTTTTGTTCCTTATTCTATTGTTTATATAAAATTAAACTTTTATTTACTGCACACATATTTTGATATGTTATCTGACTAGACTCTTGGTTGCAGTTATTCTATAATAGGTTCTAGATACTATTAGACTATGATATTATTAGATTAGTCTAGACCATCGGGAACTGTTGTTCCGATTTTCTTCTAAAATCAAGATGGTTAATGACTTAGTTTCTAAGTCACATAGATAATCTAGATAGATATCCCTTTTAGGAAATAATACTTTAGAGACAATAGTTTCTTATGCAGTAAGAATTGACTTGAATTAGTTAATGTCTCGAGATTCTTGACTGGCATTAAGAAAGCCCTATTAGGTATTTGTTTATCTAGTAATGACGTTTCTAAGCTTTAATTACCTTTAGAGGTAATGTGTCTGACACAATTTGCTAATCAGTTATTTACAATTGTTTGTGAATAGTTGAATGCAAATAGTAAAGCTAAAGAAATGAGATATGTATAGTTTGTATAGAAAATATCGATTTTCACAAATACTACAGCTATAGGTATGGATACCAGATCTCTCGTCTAGTTATTTGAAATATTGGTAACGATTGTTTTGATATTTGATATCGGAACTCGCGACTATTGGATAGTCACTTGTTCTTTATAAACAATTGTTACATATTTTATAATAACAAGTAGTGTCATTGACGTAGAGATAAACATTAAGAAAAATTATTCGGTAAAGTAAATATTTAGAACGGTGCTTTATGAGTTTAATCACTTAAGCATTGAATGCTTATTCCGTATGGTGAATGATGGTTTGATACTAGATCACACCACATATCCTTATCCATTTAATGAATATTGTATTCAGGAAAGTGATTAAGATCTCGTTTAACCAATGATTATCATTGGACCACCAGATTTATTAACTGATACATTGGATGTATGTAGTTTAATGAATAATAATTGCTTAAGGTAGTTTTCTATACTTCGTAACTTAGTGATGAATTGTCATAACTTAGTTATGTGTTTCTGAAGGAACACATATTGAAGTCTTGAAAGTATCAAGTACTTTCAATCCGTTCTGATGAAACGTAGATTGAACATTTTTGACTTGTTCAAATATATTCAATCTAAAGGTTTTAGAGAATCTATCCTCAAAATTCATAACATGTCTTTGAACTGTTCAAAGATCTTTGATATGATCAAACGTATGAATTTAAAGCAATTAGTTCTAAGGTTATTTAGTGAATATGATTCATATTCAATATTATTCTTCCATGATTCCATCTTGATGGAATTGAGTAGTGGGAGCAATCGAATCTTATATGATTTGATTCGTTTGATATTGAATGTTACCGAATTGGTTTCAATACTCTTGGGGTTATGCTCCAGTAACACTAATTCATCTATTTAATTAATGTTCCATTAATTTCTACAGTTACATATATGATATGTATAGGTAGAAAATCCAAATCTTGAAAAGTTTGAGATTTCAATCTTCTTTTATAGAATAGTTATATAATGGAAATTACTTACACCTCGGAGGTATAAGTAAAAGTTTATCGTTTATTCTGTTTAATAGAATATTGTATTCTATTTGATAGAATATCTTTCCTACGATCCTAAGTAATAAAATTGTTTTATTACTTGGCGTGTAACATCAGATGTTAATTATTGTAGAAAAGACTTGACTTATTGAAGTCAACTGTGAGAATGATAAATTATAAATGGAACTACGTAATTAATAAGATGAAACAACCCTTATACATCTTCTATATAAGTTAATAGGATATCATAATCTTTACAAGTATTTGATACTTAATGATTTTGTTGTTTTCTTACCGAAGAAAATTATCCTATAACTTATAATGGAAGCGATATTTGATATCGATTCTGGAAGTTCACCATTGAACCATAAATCTAAGATTGTTCATAGCTTACTACGATCAAGTTTTGAACTTGATTAAGCTTTCATTATGAATTAGTTCATGATATGTGCTAATTGTTTGCGCAGCAAAAGCAGTGTGAGCTTGTTAAAGGTTTGACCTTTACAGTATGACAGTGAGAAAAGTTATACTCAGCAATCTATTGTAGATTCTGAGAAAAATTATCTCTAGTCACACTAATGAACAATTAGAGATATATTGGTTAATGTTAATATGAAACTGTACTTTTAACTAAAGAATGCAAAATGGCGTTTTTTGAATGACTTATTCAGATAAGATATCAGTTGTGATTTCTTTGTTTGAAGAGTTCATTCTGGAATGGCCCTAGAGTTTGTGTTCTGTTGAGATCGCAGTTTTGTGCTAGCTTACAGAGCCTATTGTAGACTCAGATAAGTCTTCCGGAAACCTATGTTCCCTATTTTTGATATCGTCTGATTGTCTGATCTTGTCAAATATAGAGTATACATATGTGATTGAAGGGTTAGTGGGAGCGTACAAATTACTTTCTAGTGTTATATATCCTAACGACATTGTCATTATTATGGTAATAATGAGATGTTTGTGAGGTAAAATGTTTACCTAAGTCTTCTTTACTCCATGAAACCAGTGGAGTAGTCTTTGTTATATACAATATAAGTTTTATATAATATATAAAACCAAGAGACTTGTGAGATACTCCTATTATTCGTACATTAGATATGATCTAATAAAGGACATAACAAGGCTATCTGTATGACAATTAGTATAACTGTTTGACAGTTATTGTATGTCTTATACATAGTGTTCATCTTTCGTAAATGATGATTCCTTTTTCGAAAGAGATATTGATTAGAATGTCTAAACAATATTATGTATCATTTGATGATGACATAGTGAATACTTTATTATGTGCGATTAAAGATATCGATTTAATCATAATTGTTACGAGTTATTTTGATATCCTATAGACCATAGGATGGATCTTGAAAACACGTTCTGTTTGTGATCTTTGAGAATTAAGAACGAGTTTCTAATTCATGGAGAATACAGTCTGCAACCATTAGAGTCATATTAGTTTTGAGACTAATTATGACGTTAGACAGTCTACGTCATAAAGAGTCAGAAAATATGCAGTGGGAGTGTCACGAACGATTATACTTTTATAGTGGAATTAAATGCAACTTATGAAGTATTGACTTATGAAGTTGCATAGTGACCTTATAAAATAGAAGTTTTGAGTTGTTATTGTGCTTGCGGTTGTCTTCATAGTATTTTGGATTTGATCCCTAAATGCTTGGACAACTCAGAAGTTTAGCACAATACTGATGTAGCATCAGATTCATATTGATGTATAATTTAGATTCTACAAAATATGAATGATGATATCTATGGGAAACGATGGAGTTTGTTTGACAAACTCAATATGTCAAAGCGGACTGTTTTTGTTGCCTACCTCTTAAGTACTGGGAGAACTTTGAGAGCCATGAGTATATGATACACATTGAGATGTGTATATGATACCATGGATTGGTACTAGAGCAAGTGGGAGAAATTGTGGGGTTGGTGCTCAGAGCGCCAATCCGGACCGTATTTATGTCTGATTCATGAATACGAACATCCCCTTATTCCATAATATTACTTATTTATGGTTGCACCTCTTGTTCTTATATACGTATTCGATCTAATACTATTAGATTGAAACTAAATGTGGTTTAGTGATATGTATATATTAGACAAAGACCCAATAATATATAATGCAATACACAGTTACAAAGATTTGTAATTGACATTGGGAAGTGTCATTGCTATATATATATTATCAAATTTAGTTCCTGGTCAAAGATTCACTAACATGGGTCGGTTAGTCAAATCTGTTGAGACCAGTACATGTCGTATATCGAGACTTGGTCCGATGGTTTATCCCAATGAACCATGAGTCTAGGGAGACTCGTATAGATGTGTAGGTGTTTATAGTGGATAAACACTGAACGGCTCACCGAAGATTCTTAATGGATGGTACACCAACGTCAATAAGAATCTTCTCGGGTTGAGTAGCATAGTGGTCCTTCGACTTGAGATACCACTGTGGATGTATGAGACATCCTCCACACTTAGATGACAGTCACGTCACTGATCTATTTAGATCAGACCTCCGCCTGTTCGTTGGGTGTGGACCGATCCTCAGGATATCCTGTGTGTATCAAGATAGGATCCGTCAGTTCTGTGTACAGAGCATAGGTAGTCCATATATAATCAGCAGTCTGTTAAATTTGTGGCCACAATATACTTCAGAAGTAAGTTCCGAATGTTATTTAGAGATTGCTAATAGATACGTCGACGAGATAATACCTATAGAGATTTGACGTTTACATCTATATCTCTGGTATTATCTGGATACCTGTGATGGAGGGATTATACGTATGCAATGACCTCGACCTGTATGATTCAGCGAGATTATCCGTGATCGTCATAATCTACGGGTGGATAGATTATGGACACGAAATTGGATTTCGTGACGGATATACCTGAATCTAGAGAGTCTCAATAATGAAACATACTCGTAGAGCACTAGAGCAACATTTATGAATAATGATGATTATTTATAAATCGTTAATCGTTAAACGAAAAATACATGCGAACGGGCCGAACCGTCATTTCCTAATTAATGTGGATTTGTATTTAATACATGATATTTTTAAATACACATTAATAAATAGTCAAATAAAGGTATTTGACATATATCATCAATATATGTATTTGAGATATTTAAAGTAAATATAATACATATATTTGATATATTTGTATTTAATTAATTATTAAATTATTTAATTGTTAATGATTAATATAATTAAAATATAAATATATCACCAAATGATAAAGTTAGGAAATGATTATAAGTGTTTAATGTTGACTTTAATAAAGGAAATGGTAGTCAAATTGGATTTGATTTCTTTGATATTTGTTTAAAATGTTTAAAATTGAAATATCATTTTTCTTTGGTTGACTTTTTTGACTTAATTGAATATCTAATAAAGTGTTATTAGGATATTTATGCAAGTTGACTAAGTAAAGTGAAATGAAATTGAAATTACAAAACTTGTATTTCCTTTAGTGAATTTCGGCCAAGGCCATTATGATAAAGTATATATTGTTTTTTCATTTCATTCTTCTTAACCTAATACACTTTAAAAGAAAACTCCATTAATGCAAACCAAAGAAAGCTTGTGAGAAAGAAAGAACCAAAGAAAGCTTGGATTTTAGTAAGTTTCTCCAACTTACTATTAGAAAGGAAAATGTTCCTTATCTAGGCTTTAACATATGATGTTCTTAGGTTATTTATTTCTTTATTCTTTGTGTTTTTGATGATGGAAGTTTTGATGAAAGTGTAGAGCATGTATGATGAAGGAAGCTTATGGCTATTGTAGTAATAAGTGTTCTTTTATGGTTTTGGAAACCTTGTTGCTAATCTAGAGTTTTTGACCCACTCTTAGATGACCTAGATTTGATCTGAGTTGTTTCATTGTGTTGAGACTTTGATTGGATGGAAAAACATGATTATAGTATTGGATTTAACCAATTTGGTCTAATTTGAAGAAATTGAAAAATTAAGGTTCATTACCAATTCCAAATTTGGGGATTTTCATAAATGTTGTGCATTTGGATGTATATGATGTGCATATAAAGTTTCATGTACATTGGATTACATCTTGATGTGTTTTGATGCATGAAATGACAAAATGCACAATTTGCCCACCAAATGGAGCATTCGGCCAAATGAAGGAATATTGGGGATTTCGGTTGTTTTTGTGTTTTGATGTTTTGAACATGCTAAGTTCATCTTAGAAATGATTAAGAATCATTCAAAATTGATTTGATCAATTTCGGACTAAAATGGACAAAGTACCAAGTGTAAGGGCAATTCGGTAAATTCACCTAAATATGATTTATTGAATTTTATTTTCATAATTTGATTATTGGAATATTAAATAAATATGTTTATTTAATTAATCCGAGAAAACGTTTTGAAATCGGAAAATTTGATTTTCCACCGCTTCCGCTGCGTTACCGGATTTAGCCCCTAAAACCCCTACATAAATGATAGGAGGTCCCTGTGATTTGTTACTGGATTGAGAAGATATGAGACAATATCAATCCACGAAGGATAAATCATTAAATATCTCTAGTCAGAGCATTATCGAGATTGGACATCGATGAATGCGTAAAAGACTAGTATTACACTTGTGCGCGTTGTGAGGGCACAACGACATAGTTCTCATATATTTGGGTATATGATACTCATGCAAGTGTAATAGGAGGTTGTGTTTTACCGATGGTACGGGAAACAACTTTGTTTTGGATAAGACCCCCTCGGAATTCCATTGGTAGTATGACTATGTGTCTATGGAAATTCGAAATCAGGATATGTGTATTTAGTCTTAACCTGAGACATGCACCGCTAATACTTGCGACAATCAATATACTTTGGTTGCGGTCGTCCAGGGCTTTAACCGGTTCTGTGTACGCCAATGTTGGGTATATTGAGAATGGTAGTGGTTTGGGTGTGATGTCAAGACGGAAGTGTCACTCCTGTCATACGGAGTTGATGATCTCGCAGGGATACATAACTGGTTCTCTATAAAGGTTGTAACTGTCGGGATAATATGACTTGGTAATGATTATCCGATATTAAAGAGACTAGTTGCTCGTTATTCGATATATGCTTCGTATGGGGCAGACATTGTACCAGCCCCAAGCCTTGCATGTGATCATCCGATGCTGGACAGAAATACGCAATACTACGTATACTATGCCTGATATAGATCCTTTATTCATGTAATGATATTTCCGGAGAATTGGGTAGACATGGTGCTTTGCTAGAAGCCAACCTTGTCTTGTAAATCAGTAACGTAGTACTTGGTACTTACGTGTTCGGAAAGTCCGACGACCGAATTTACTGCCAACATATCCGGGGATCTCATGGGTCGTTTCCCAGAGATTCACTGATGACGTATGACTCACACTTTTATTAATCTGGGATTAATTAATGATGAGAGAGAAAATTAATATGGGATTAATTGCGGAGATATTTTATCTGGGATAAAATATCATTTAAAGAGAGAACGATTAATTTGGAATTAATCGATAAATTAATATATTAGATATATTAAACGAAATTGGATTTCGACGCGGAATTAAAATTAGATTTTAATTCGGGCGAACGAATTGATTTAGAATTAATTTGTTAGCAACGTGAATAGTGACTTCGCTAGGCGTAATCATTTAATTACGACACAACAGAAAATTTGTTAATTTGGAATTAGCGAACCCGAGCCCGGGATTATTTTCGAGCGCATTCGCATTTCGAATTCAAGTGCGGCACGCAAGTCAAATCAAGCTTCGAATCATTAGTCGCATCAAGCGTTAAATCACTTGTCACTTTGAGTGATGTGACTTGACAACTTGATTGATAGTTGTGACTTGATGGAAGTTGTTGAGAAAGCTTTTTGAAAGCTTGAAAGGCATTTACTCTTATTATAATGGTGTTTGACTTTTGATTTTGGTATTAGATACACAAAATTAAAAGAAAACAATTTCACTTCTTCTCTCCCAATTGTCACGCCCAAAATGGCATTTTTCTCTCTTCATTTTCTGGTTCATTACCGTGAGCTAGGGGAAGAAAAGTGGTGAGATTTGTGGCAAATTTCTAGAGAGCTAGCACTCTGAGAGACATGCGAAGGTGATAGAGAAGTCTACCCATGAGCCGAAAACCATTCGAAGAAGCTTGGAGCTTGACGAAGGAGCTCAAAACCAACCACGGAGGACGCCAAAACCAGTGAGCTGGAGCAGTCCACTACCGAGCAGAATTTTTAGTTTTTTGTTTGTCTCCGCGTCGCTCAACCGATCGATGTGAGTATTCCGCAACTAACTCGAATGTATTCACACATGTTCATGCTTGTTTATTTGATCTTAGGATGCTTAGAATCTTCAACAATGGTATCATGAGCAAGAAAAAACATGAAATTGAATTAGGGCTTAAAATTTGGGTAAAATGAATTTGAGCATGTAATTATGAAATTGGATGATTAAGTATGCTTGAATGTATTTTAATTGATGATTTATTGGATAAATTTGATTAAAAATTGTTTTGGAACAAATTTGCCTCAAAAATTTGGCATGGCCGAATGGTGCCCTAAATTTGATGTCTTGGGATTTTTGATTTTGATCATTGGATGTGTTGGAAATCAATTGGGAATGTTGATTTTATTTGAATTGGATTTAATTGGATTGAATTCGAATTTGATGAAAAAATCCTTCTTTTGCCGAGACATTATGAGCATGATTGGGTTTGATTTTTGATTAATTTGTGTTGGACACTAATTGATGTAGCATGATTAATTAGCCTAATTTGTGTTTTGGAAATAATGATTTGGGTGATTAATTATGTTAATACACTTTGATTAATTAAATTGTAAAATTGGATTTTAGTAATTTAGTTAATTGGGCCTTAGATTGGATTTGGGCTTGAAATGTTGTTATTGGGCTTAGTTGTACTATGTTGGGTTTAGGAAAAAATTGGTTGGATCCAATTGGGACCAAAACCGCCTCCATAAAGCCAAATGCGACTTAATGGACATTTAAAGTTTAATTGGGCCTAAATTGATTTCTGGGCTTATGGGGTAACTCCCGGATTGGACTTTCGTTATGGGTTTGACCCGAGTTGACTAAAAGTCCACGCCTCAAGAAATTAATTAAAAGCCCATTGGACTTTAATTAAATTTACGTTGGACGTTAATCGGGCTTTGAGACCCGAAACGATTAAATTTGGAAATTAAAGTCGTAAAAGTTCATTAATAAAGTGTAGTATTTAATTTGGAATTAAATAGTGAATTAGAATTAAATACAAATTAAATTGGATTTAATTGTGTAGTTTAATTTAATTCAAGAATTCGTACTTTGAGTACTTATTCGCAAAACGAGTTTAACTCGAGCAAAATCAAATCGTTGTTTGAACATTGGATGATCACTAATTATCAGATTAATTAATTTGATTAGATTGATTGATAACATGCTTATGTGAATACATGGTTGCGATGCATGAATAATGTATATCAGATGGATATTAGATGGGTGGGGCAATTTTAGAAATTATTGTAATAAATTTGGAATTTATTAATTGGACCTGCGTGTCCAGCCTTATTACCTCCTTATTCTTTGTATTCTCTTCTCACATATTCCCCTCAATGTAAATGAGGTTTCTTTAGAAGTGTAGTGTAACAGGTAGAAGTAAATACATGTGCTAGCGGGAGAGAGAAATAGAGAGTTTTGATCTAGGATCAATGTGTAAAGTATCCATCCGCATATCATTATTATCTTTCATATGCGCTTTATTATGTGTTTAGAATGCATGTTTAAGGGTGTATGATGATGAGACCTTAACAAAGATAATAATTTGGTTGCCAATTTGCACGCAAAAAACCCTCACAAATATTAAGCATCTTTCCTTCCATTGAGTGATTCTTACTCAAGATCTGAGACTGGCATTGGCTTGTTGGCCAAAGTCAAGGCCTTAGTCCAACGAAGATGTGTTTGAATCACGAGAGCTTTGTTCCATATTGGTGTCTTGTCCAAGTTGTGGTTTGTTGGCCAAAGTCAAGACCACTTATTGTCCATCGACAATGATTACGAAGCTTTCCATGGTCAATGGGTCGCGCTTAATTGGGATCACTAAATTTATTGTGCCAAAGCCAAGGGATAGTTGGTTCAGAGGAAAATAGTTAGGTAATACATTGGATGTATTGGCATATATAAGATATATGTTTCGGACTTGGATGTCCCCCTACCGGCTTTAGGAATTGGATTAGATCCAATCGATCTTAGAGATCTACCTAGTTAATTATCATACAATTTGTTGGCCAAAGTCAAGATTGTGTGATATTTAACAGGATCCTAACCCACTAGGAAACACGGTTTCCCGAGTACTCGACAGAGGGTTAGAGGCTCGCCGAAAAATAGTGGGAGACAAGAATTGAATTTGCAATATTCGTTTAATTACTTGCCATACGCGCTCAAACAAATATCATTCGTCAAATAAATTAAATGTTAGTTGGACTAATATTTAAATGTTGTTTTTAGCAAATTTGGACTATATTGAAACTATTCATTATAGTTGATTTTATAATCGGATTATAGTAATCAATATAATTTTTTAATCTATTAAATTATAGTTGATTAAATAGTTGGACTATTGTAATCATTATAATAAATAGTACATAAATCGTTGATTAAATAGTTTGTATTACAATCAAGATAAAATTGAAAGATGGCATTTAAAACATAATCCTAGGGAAAATGTATTTAAATGACTTAATTTTCAAATTGGGAATAAATTTCAGGATTGTCTTGGAAAAATAATAAGTTACTTTATTTGATAAAATAACATATTATGCCTAAGCCCGGAGTTAAGCAAATAGTGGAGCATAATCTTTGGATGATTTATGTAATGATAACTTAAATGCTTAATCCATTAAGCTTGTCGCAGTAGACTCCTTATTTCTAAATCAGAACTAAGGATTAGATCCTTAAAGTATGATAAAGAAATTGAAGGATCTTCATAAATCTATACTTTGATTTTAGAAGTACTAATATTGCAATAGTAAACTCTTGGAGAGTTAATGACTATTCTCAAGGAGACAAAGTCAAAGTTTGCAATTAGGCAAGTAGCGCAATGCGTACCTTACTTCGATATTCTAGAAGGCCAAGGCTTGGCCAAAGGCTTCTGGAGTGTTAAAAAGGGCAAAGGCAAAATCATTATAATCTTCTGGGAAGATAAATGACATATCCCAAAATGTTTGCCTAAATGTGGCAAACGAGATTGCGGAAGCGTGACTGCCGTTTGGACAAAGTAGACATGAAGGAATTAAAGATGAGCAAGGCTCTGAATTCAAATATGTTTGTCATAAATATATTCACTACTAGTATTAAATGGATTTTAGATACTTAGTGTGATATATATATATATATATTATATATATATATATATATAATATATATATATATATATAAATATATATACTGATGTTCAGAATCTGCTATGGCAAGATTATGAAACTGTTATAATGTAACTAGTTTGACTAGAAACATTATCTCTATATCAGTGTTTAACCCGATGCGGGTGAACCTTTATATTCTAGAACACTAAAGTGTTTCATTATATAAAGATGATATTGAGATAAACACATTAGATGTGAATAACAAAATTTATATTTGAATATAAATAATCTCAAATGTATAACATGACAAACAAATAGCTCAAACTGATTTGATCAGATGAAACATAATGTGGCATTGTTGTCTGGGATACAATAAAACAAGACTCGTATATCCACACTTTCGAAGAGTGGGTACTAGGACTGATTTGATTCTAGTCAAATAAAGTCTAAGAATCTAGTTTATTGGGCAAAGTGCCTAAAACACTATTTACTTGGTAAAAGTGTAAATGCCACTGATCTGTTAACCCTAGTTCATAGTGAAGAAAGTGGGCCCATGTCTAGCTAGGCTAGAGGTGGATATGAATATTCCGTGACCCTTACGGATGTGGCATCGCATTATGGTTAAGTGTTTCTTTTGAAGAACACAAATCGGAAACTTTTACAGTTTCGACAGGAAATAGATAAACAGATCGGCTAAAGTATTAAATCATCACGTTAGACCGTGATGAAAATACTTAAGCAATAAGTTTCTAATATACTTGAAAGAGTATAGTATTCTTTCAATGAGGACTCCTCCCGGAACACGTCAATTTGACGGTGTATCCAAACCGAGTAACCGAATTTTGTTAGACATGATAAGGTTAATCATGAGTCGCTCTGAGCTACCATTTCCTTAAACGGATAAGCTTTGATAGTGCAGAACTTATTTAGAATAAGGTTCCATTAAAATCTGTTTGACAGATATCATATTAGATATGGACAGGAAAGAAACCAGGTTTCTCATTCCTGAATAATTGGGTATGCTTGGCATATGTTTGGATGATACCAAACTAGAACCCAAATTGGATAAATGCCAATTGTAGGTTATCCTAGGGATACCATAAGTATAGTACTTATACAACTCACGAGAGAACAATTAGATTGTTGCTCACCATGCGGTTTTCCTAAGAGGAATACCGATATGCAGTGGTAAGTAGGCGGATAGTAAAACTCGATGAAAATCGGAGCAATACTGTTCATGGTACCGAGTCCTTAATGGAACACATATAGTTCATCAAGGATGAAACTATACCATAATCTTCGAATACACAAGAACCACGTAGGTCGAAGAGATTCAGAAAACAACCTGAGTATGGGTTTCTTATCTCACCTCTTAAAGATGTCAATCTTCTGAGGTATACAACCTGACTACGTAAGAGGTAGTGATATAAGGTATCGACTCCCTATTATGGCAAAGTGCCATATAATCCGAAATGGATTCCATGTATCTCAACAAATTTGGATACTAGTTGATGTAACGCAAGGCATTGTGCCTATTGGTACTGTATAGTCTTCAAGGAAGACATACATGGATGGCTACATACCAACGTACTAAGCTGGCTTGTAGCGGAAGGTATCGTTATCAACATTGTGTTGATTTCGATTCAACCTTTTACCTGTTGCCACAGTAAATCCATTTGAATAATGCTTGCTAAAGCTGCGTATTTCATTTATGAAATATGTCAGCTGAACGGGAAAATCGATTTCCTGAGAAGGAAACCTTTCGGAGGATGTTTACAACATCCTGTCAATTTTGTCGTACCATAACTAGCAAACAAGGTTTGCAGGTTATTAAAGCCATGTTTGGACTGAAGCAAGCATAGGTTCTTGGAATTATCGTTTTGATATAATCATAGTGGAGTATGATTTAATTCAAAACGAAAATGATTCTTTTGTATATAAGAGGGTTAGTGGGAGTGCACTGACAAGTGGCTGTCCTATAAAATAATGATAATACCTCATTTCTTGGAAATTATATTCCCATAATAACAATCGACGAAAGCTTGGCTTTCGAGGAAAACTCTCCGAGAAATCGTACATTGAAAAATGTATGTGACCTGGTGTCTCATACGCTTTGAGCATATGGAGTCACAAACAGGCCAATCCGAGTGATAGTCACTGGATTGAGTTAAGAATATCTTCAGTATCTTAGAGATGGAGAACTTGAAGTAACTGTGATCATTATTGTAAGTTTCCTAACCGATAAGATGACTAAAAGTCGCAAACGGTACTATATAGTTTGAATAACGAAACAGTGAGCTGGAAATCTTCCAAGCAAGATACTATTACCGAATAAACAACAAATGCGGGTTATTGCTGCAGCTGAGGCCGTAATTGAAGCCATTTGGATCGATAATAATCTACTTAGATTAGATATAATTATGTTAGCAGCTGAGCTAGGCGTCAGCACATACTAAAGAATTAATGGTCTCATCAACGATTCAGATACATACTTTGATATTCATCTGATTTATTCGGATCATACATCGTGGCGATGTGATAATCGAATAAATCGCATCAGATGATAATCATGTAAATCCGCTGACGAAAGTCTTTTCTCAGCAATTTGAGCCAACCGCACATAGTTCGGGTGTAAGACACTCGAGTGACTGGCTATAGGCCAAGTGGGAGATTGTTGGACAATTATGACCCATAGCTTTACTATTGTACAGATCATGGTGTTGTTGTACAAATTAACTATGTGACAAAGAAGATTGCACTCTTATCATTTGTGATTAGATCACCAAGATATATAAATTATAGGAGGTCCCTATGATTTGTTCCTGGATTGAGAATGATATGAGACAGTATCAATCCACGAAGGATAAATCATTAAATATCCCTAGTCAGAGCATTATCGAGATTGTAAATCGATGAATGCGTAAAAGACTAGTATTACACTTGTGTGCGTTGTTAGGGCACAACGACATAGTTCTCATATATTTGGGTATAGGATACTCATGCAAGTGTAATAGGAGGTTGTGTTTTACCGATGGTACAGGAAACAGCTTCGCTCTGGATAAGACCCCCTCGAAATTCCATTGGTAGTATGACTATATGTCTATGGAAATCCGAAATCAAGGTAGGTGTATTTGGTCTTAACCTGAGACTTGCACCGCTAATACTTGCGACAATCAATATACTTTGGTTGCGGTCGTCCAGGGCTTTAACCGGTTCTATGTACGCCAATGCTGGGTATATTGAGAATCGTAGTGTGTTGGGTGTGATGTCAAGATGGAAGTGTCACTCCAGTCATATGGAGTTGATGATCGCGCAGTGATACAGAATTGGTTCTCTATAAAGGTTGCAACCGTCGGGATAATATGACTTGGTCATGATTATCTGATATTAAAGAGACTAGTTGATTGTTATCCGATATATGCTTTGTACGGGGCATACACTGTACCAGCCCCAGGCCTTGCATGTGATCATCCGTTACTGGACAGAAATACGCAATACTACGTATACTACGCCTGATATAGATCCTTTATTCCTGTAAGGATATTTCCGGAGAATTGGGTAGGCATGGTGCTTTGCTAGAAGCCAACCTTGTCTTGTAAATCGGTAAAACGTAGTTCTTGGTACTTACGTGTTCGGATAGTCCGACGACCGAATTTACTGCCAACATATCTGGGGATCTCGTGGGTCGCTTCCCAGAGATTCAACGATGACGTATGACTCGCACTTTTATTAATCTGGGATTAATTAATGATGAGAGAGAAAATTAATATGGGATTAATTGCGGAGATATTTTATCTGGGATAAAATATCATTTAAAGAGAGAACGATTAATTTCGAATTAATCGGTAAATTAATATATTTGATATATTAAACGAAATTGGATTTCGACGCGGAATTAAAATTAGATTTTAATTCGGGCGAACGAATTGATTTAGAATTAATTCGTTAGCGACGTGAATAGTGACTTCGCTAGGCGTAATCATTTAATTACGGTGCCACGGAAAATTTGTTAATTTGGAATTAGCGAACCGAGCCCGGGATTTTTTGCGAGCGCATTCGCATTTCGAATTCAAGTGCGGCACGCAAGTCAAATCAAGCGTCGAATCATTAGTCGCATCAAGCGTCAAATCACTTATCACTTGAGTGATGTGACTTGACAACTTGATTGATAGATGTGACTTGATGGAAGTTGTTGAGAAAGCTTTTTGAAAGCTTGAAAGACATTTACTATTATTATAATGGTGTTTGAATTTTGATTTTGGTATTAGATACACAAAATTAAAAGAAAACAACTTCAATTCTTCTCTCCCAATT
Organism: Zanthoxylum bungeanum; assembly: GCA_019454045.1. NCBI lineage: Eukaryota > Viridiplantae > Streptophyta > Magnoliopsida > Sapindales > Rutaceae > Zanthoxylum > Zanthoxylum bungeanum. The sequence continues at coordinate 46,318 of SKCR01043081.1, forward strand.
GTCATGCTCAAAATGGCATTTTCTCTCTTCATTTTCTGGTTTATTACCGTGTGCTAGGGGAAGAAAATGGTGAGATTTGTGGCAAATTTCTAGAGAGCTAGCACTCCGAGAGACATGCGAAGGTGATAGGGAAGTCCACCCAGGAGCCGGGAACCATTCGACGAAGCTTGGAGCTTGATGAAGGAGCTTAAAACCAACCATGGAGGACGCCAAAAACAGTGAGCTGGAGCAGTCCACTGCCGAGCAGAATTTCAATTTTTTATTTGTCTCGCTCGCTCAACCGATCGATGTGAGTATTCCGCAACTCCCTCGAATGTATTCACACATGCTCATACTTGTTTATTTGATATTGGGATGCTTAGAATCTCCAACAGAAAATACTTAAGCAATAAGTTTCTAATATACTTGAAAGAGTATAGTATTCTTTCAATGAGGACTCCTCCCGGAACACGTCAGTTGGACGGTGTGTCCGAACGGAGAAACCAATTTTTTTGGACATGAGAAGGTTATTATGAGTCGCTCTGAGCTACCATTTCCTTCAACGGATAAGCTTTAAGAAGTGCAGAACTTATTTAGAATAAGGTTCCATAAAAATGTGTTAGACTGATTTCATATTAGATATGAACATGAAAGAAACTGGTTTCTCATTCCTGATGATTTGGGTATGCTAGGCATATGTTTGGATGATACCAAACTAAAACCCAAATTGGATAAGTGCCCATTGTGGTTATCCTAGGGAAACCAAAGTATAGTACTTAAACAACTCACAAGAGAACAATGTAATTTTTGCTCTCCATGCGGTTTTCTTAAGAGGAATACCTATATGCAGTGGTAAGTGGGAGGAAAGTAAAAATCTATGAAAATCAGAGTAATACTATTACAAGCACCGAGTCCTTAATGGAACACAAATAGTTCATCAAGGATGAAACTAAACCAATAATCTTTGAATACACAAGAACCACATAAGTCGGAGAGAGTCAGAAAACAACCTAGGGTATGGGTTTCTAATCTTACCTCATTTAAATGTTAATCTTATTGAGGAATACCAACTGACTACATATAAGGAAGTGATACAAGGTATCTATAGGCATTGCATTTTTGCATATCAACCCGATGATGAGTCTCGTATGGAGACACTATCTCTTTAGTTGTGAAAGTCGTGGGAAACGGACGTTGGAAGGGTAAAGTTGGAAAATGAATTTCTTGTTGGATTTAATCCCGTTGTTTGGCTTCGGTGGCTTGTTGGACTTCCGTTTCAAAGCGTATCTTAGGCCCAAAACCCACATAAAACACTTACCAAACCAAATCAAACCCAAAATACCCAAGCCTACCCATGGACCAAAACCCACGCCCATTAGACCCACATTCACGCCCATACCCTCTCTAATTAGGTAAATGCACATTTATCACATGATAAAATCAAGTAAAATTCATTCCTAATTAGAAGAAATCTCCTAGATCCTTTTCCTAATCAAATCTAATCACAATCCTAAATTAAGAGATCTATTCCTTATGAGATACCAATTAGAATAAATGTCACTATCAATAGAAATCCTATTCCTATTCGAATAAGGAAAGTCTCCTCTCCTTTGCCTATAAAAAGAGGCCTTCACCACCCATTCAAAACCTAGAACACATACCTCACAAATCACGCCCAAGACACTCCCAATCCCTCTCTTGCACGCCAAAGAGACCTCCAAAACTCCCCCATTGCCGTGAACCTCAAGCCTTCCTCCTTCACCATCTCTCACCTTCACGCCTAAAGCCATCACATAGCCCCCATTGCCGCATCTCTAACCCACTACACTGCCCCTTTCACAGCCCTTATTCGCACCAAAATAAGCCTCAAATACAGCCCTAAATTCGCACAAAACACCCCTTAAACACAGCCCCAATTACACGCCTAAACAAGTCTCAAAACCCACTGCACTGCCTCGCAAAACTGCCGCACTTTGCCCCACTGTTCTGCCCAGTTTTTGTGCGATTTTAACCCATAAAAAAACCCTAAAATCACCCCAAAACTGAACTAAAAAACTGCATAAACACCCCCAAAAAACCCCTCAAAACCGCAGCCCCATTAGCCTTCAAAATCACTCAAAACAGTCCACTAAACGACCAAAACAGTGACCTGAAACGGTGCAGCGAAACAGCAGCAAAACGGACCAAAAACAGCAGCCCGAACATCAAAACAACGAGGAAAAATGTTGAGCAAACAAATCGGAAAAGTAGCGGATCATTCACCCTTCCAACGGACGTGTAATGCCCTTTCTTGAGACGACAAAATAAGTTAAACCTGAGGGCACCTTTTCATTTATATCCTTCGTTTTAATTTATTTATTTTAAGAATATCATTGCATGAGAGTCGTTTGAAGCATGATGTGATTGTTGGATGAGCGGGATATGTGTTCCCTTTTTTGGTATATCGGATGGAAACCCGGACGTAAATTCCGTAGCCGATTCCGAATGGACGGTATTGCGGTCTGCACTCGGGATACAATGCCACGTACCACTTAAGAGACACATATTTCGTCTCATCCAAAATTGTATTTGAGCATGTTATAGTTTTAGGTTGTTTATTTTATTTTTAAAGCATAATTTAGTTTAGTTTATTATTTAATTTTCAAAGCATTATTATGTTATTCAGGCATGTCGTTTCTTTATGCACGATGTTTTGTTTAGTTTATGTTTATGTTTAAATTGGTTATTTATTCAACATGCTTGTTGTGTTTATTGTGTGTTTGCCGTTTAAAGATTTACTTTCGAGCATGCAAACTTAGATTATGAGTTATTTAGATGAAAGCATGTTAGATCTAAGTACCCTTGAGCATGATTATTAAGTAGACTTGGTTGATTCATTGCACAAATTATATCATCACAAGTGACATAAGTAAGGGACCATTCTGAACCCAACGGTTTGAGGTCTTCCCTTGCGAGGGGTGAATGCGGCCTTAAATCTTTGTCCCGGGTGGCGACTCCATTATTCTCCGGTTTAGTTCCCCGCGGACTACTCCGTACTCCCACTAGTGCCGCGAGCCTAGAACAACATGCGTCGCCCAGGTTCTGTTGTCTACAGTCTGGCGACTCCCCTGGGGATAGAGAATCGGCCCCGAAATCATGTCTTGTGATGTGTATAATTTGTGCATTAGTTGACATTTCTATAGTGGGTTGAGGGGGTTAATCAAAGGCTTTGTTGAAGATATGTGATGGTTGGGTGTCTTCCTTCACTCACTACCCTTCGGGGAAAAGCTGTGAAGACACCTAGATAATCATCAATTGTAGCTCGTTGTGACAGACTAGTTTCGATGACTCGTTGTTTATTCCTGACACCAAGCGATAACAGCCTAAGGGGCTTGGGTACTTAAGAGAGCCTCGCTCCACCCTCCCTCTGGGGAATCTACAACGGGAAATCCATTCGACAGTTAGTCACACGCCGTAACTCATTGGCACGTACCGTAAGGTATAAAAAAGGTGCACTCACTTGGTCACTTGAACCCTTGAGTGGGGAGTCCTAGTTGTGGGCAAACCTTTGTCAGCGATAGCCTTTGTCCGCGCCCCGGGAACCCACTTGTGAAATTTAGCCATGAAGAACCGTAGTTACTTATGTTTGTGTGTTGGACCGCCATCATTTGGATCCAGTTGGACCTTTTGTCAAAAGATGTGAACTTGTTGGGCCATTTCAACTGGGACGAGTTCATGTCCTTTGACAGTTGGGCCAAAAGCTTCTAAAATGACGGTGGGTCATTTTGTGATTGGTTCTCTTATCATTTGAAGTCATTTAGCCATATCATCGCAAAGTGTAAACCTGTTGGGCCTTTTCAACTGGGACAAGTTTGCACCGCGCGATGGTGTGATTAAATATTTTAAAATGATGATGGGCCAAGTAGTTTAAAGTTCATTTTTATAATTTTATCTATTACATGCATCACACACATATGCACTGACACATGGCCTTAAGAGAGAGAGGCAACATAGATTCCCGTTGGGTTAGAGAAGAGGGCAGATTAGTCAAACGACCATCAGCAAATATGAGTGAAATGAAGGGTCTCGGATGGATCAGATTGAAGCAAATCTCGCCAAGATGACTGAGCAGATGCAGACTCTGACTGCTGCCATGACTAATATGGTTGTACCCCGCGCTGCGCGAGGATCTGAGAATGTGAAGGGCCTCCAAGCGGTTTGAATGATGACGCTCCGATGTTTGATGATGACTTGGCTGACTATGCCGCCAGAAGACTGGCTAGTCACCCGCAGAAGATCTAACCCGAGGGGAAAAAGAAACTCATGCATGCATGCATACAATTAACCTATTTCTTGCATTCTTTTGTGTGTTTTGTTTTGTATTCACAGGTGTCGAATACAGGAAAAGAGGAAACGGTAAAGACAAGCCAATCAGAAATTGTGAAAGCACTGTATTAGATTCGTGTAGTAATTTGAGGGTTGAGGCCCATATGAGTTTGAGTTTCGGGTATGGATCTCAGGGGGCGAAGCCCGCATTATCAGCAGTAGAAAGGAGGAATTCCTTGGAGTGAGTGAGTAAAAAAAAAAAAGAAATCTTTGGTAGTTCGACATATGTTCGGTGATGATATTGTGTGTTGTAGGGAGAAGCCTTAGAAGCAAGAAGTACGAGACGCGCTCTTATCCGGTATTCTGAATGGATTGATCTCGGCTGGACTCATGAAGCACTTGATAAAGGTATCTCAACTGTAGAAGACTGAGCGATTGATGAGATGACTAGTTGAAGAGATGGTGGATCGGTGAATGACCGTCTACCTGGATGTCCACCCTGATTTGGTTACGCTACGATACATGGTATGGTTGGAAATAAAGAAAGAAAAGTCTCTGCAATGAAAAGAAAAGAAATAGACCACTTATAACCGATAAGCGTGAATCTACCCATGGGCGAGTATTAGGACCACCATGAGGAGAAATGCTACCTTAAATGGTAGGTGAGTCAGAAAGAAAAAAAAAGTGAGGAAGAAGAAAAGAAAAGAGAAAAGAAAAAAAAAATGAAGGAAAAGAATGAAGAGAAAGAGACGATGCAACAAAAGAAGACCATATCATGTTATGTATGCCGTAGTAAACACAGAATGTGACCCAGACATCCAGGTTGGTTAGACCTACTGGTCCGATTCTCCGAAGCGAAATCATTGAGTTGGTTGACTCAAGGAATAAGCTGTGTGAAAGAGCCTTAGCACACACACACTAGGAGTCTAGTTTGGATCACCTATTCAGAAAATTGGATTTGAGTATGTCGAGTACTTTGAAGGTTCTTTGGTTTTGACGCAAAGCATCCGTTGAGGACAAAAATATGTTTAGCTATCAAGATTATCTCGAAGAGAGGCACTATAATATGTTGCAAAAGAGAGAATCAGCATCAGTAGTAGACTTGCCGGGTATGGCATCCAGGGGGCGAGGCCCACATTGATTCAATATTAGCTATGCCGGGTATGGCATTCTGGGGGCGAGGCCCACATTAGATCAACATTAGTAACAGACTTGCCGGGTATGGCATTCTGGGGGCGAGGCCCACGATGATTCAGCATTAGGTCTGCAGTGTAAGGCGTTCTGGGGGTGAGGCCCACATTAGGTTCAGCATCAGTTCTGCCGGGTATGGCGTTCTGGGGGCGAGGCCCACATTGGTTCAGATCAGTTTCTGCCGGGTATGGCATTCTGGGGACGAGGCCCGCATCATCATCATATCAGTTCAGCCAGGTACGGCACTCCGGGTATGGAGATATCAGATCAGCCAGGAATGACACTCCGAGTATGGAGATATCACACTGCGACGCCCTAGGTACGGGGTTAGCATTCAGACCACAGCGACACCCTAGGTACGGGGTTAGCACGCCAGGTACGGCATGTGGACTATTCGACATTTGTGGCTCTCTAGGTACGGAGACGTCACTGCGACAACCCTAGGTACGGGGTTAGCACGCCAGGTACGACATGTGGACTATTCAGACATTTGTGGCTCTCTAGGTACGGAGACGTCACTGCGACACCCTAGGTACGGGGTTAGCATTCAGACCACAGTGACACCCTAGGTACGGGGTTAGCACGCCAGGTACAACATGTGGACTATTCAGACATTTGTGGCTCTCTAGGTACAGAGACGTCACTGCGACACCCTAGGTATGGGGTTAGCACGCCAGGTACGGCATGTGGACTACTTAGATATTCATGGCCCTCTAGGTACGGAGATGTCACCGTGACACCCTAGGTACGGGGTTAGCATCTAGACAACCAACATCATCACTGCGGCAATCTAGGTACGGAGACGCAACCGTAACGCCCTAGGTACGGGGTTTAGCACTATCAACTCAGCACAGGGCAGGCGACCAGGTGACAGCTGGCGAGCCAGGTAAGTAAAAACATACATTGCACATACTTTGATAGGATTGTCACTGTTACACATTACACAAGTCCCATCAAAGTGGGGGCGACTGTAGGCACTGCATTTTTGCATATCAGCCCGATGATGAGTCTCGTATGGAGACACTATCTCCTTAGTTGTGAAAGTCGCGGGAAATGGACATTTGAAGGGTAAAGTTGGAAAATGAATTTCTTGTTGGATTTAATCATGTTGTTTGGCTTCAGTGGCTTGTTGGACTTCTGTTTCAAAGCTTATCTTAGGCCCAAAACCCACATTCACGCCCATACCCTCTCTAATTAGGTAAATGCACATTTATCACATGCTAAAATCAAGTAACATCCATTCCTAATTAGAAGAAATCTCCTAGATCATTTTCCTAATCAAATCTAATCACAATCCTAAATTAGAGATCAATTCCTTATGAGATACCAATTAGAATAATGTCACTATCAACAGAAATCCTATTCCTATTCGAATAAGGAAAGTCTCATCTCATTTGCCTATAAAAAGAGGTCTTCACCACCCATTCAAAACCTAGCACACATACCTCACAAATCACGCCCAAGACACTCCAAAGCCCTCTCTTGCACGCCCAAGAGACCTCCAAAACACCCCTATTGCCGTGAACCTCAAGCCTTCCTCCTTCACCATCTCTCACCTTCACGCCTAAAGCCATCACATAGCCCCCATTGCCGCATCTTTAACCCACTACACTGCCCCTTTCACAGCCCTAATTCACACCAGAATAAGCCTCAAATACAGCCCTAAAGTCGCAAAAAACAATGTTGGATAATATGACCCATAGCGTCACTATTTGTACAGATCATGGTGTTGTTGTACAAATTAACTATGTGACAAGGAAATTGCACTCTCATCATTAGTGATTAGATCACCATAGATATATAAATGATGAGAGGTCCCTGTGATTAGTTCCTGGACTGAGAATGATATGAGACAGTATCATTCCCCGAAGGATTAATCATTAAATATCCCTAGCCGGAGTATTATCGAGACTGGACATCGATAATGCGGAATAGGCTAGTATTGCTCTTGTGTGCGTTGTGAGGGCACAACGGCATAGTTCTCATATATATAAGTATCGGATACTTATGCAAGTGCGATAGGAGGTCGTGTTTCACCGATGGTATGGGAAACAGCTTCGCTCCGGATAGACCCCTAGGAATCCCATTGGTATTATTACTATGTGTCTATGGGAGGCCGAAATCAATGTAGGTGTGTATAGTCTTAACCTGAGACTTACATCGCTAATACTTACGATAATCGATAGACTTTGGTCTTGGTGTTACAGGGCTTTAACCGGTTCTGTGTACACCACTTCTGGGTTTATCAGAAAGTCGTAGTGTATTGGGTGTGATGTCAAGACGGAAGTATCACTTCAGTCATAGTGGAGATGATGTCACACAGGATACGGTACTAGTGCTCTTGAGTGATGCGCATCCAATCGGGATATTGTGACCAGGTCATGAATATCCGATTATAGAGACTATTTACCAGACATCCGACATGTGCTTCGGACGGGGCAGACACTTATCCAGCCCCAGCCCTAGCACGTGACTATCAGATACTGGACGATATACAAAATACAATGGTATACTACGCTTGATACAGATCTTAATATTCTTAGATGAATATGACCGGAGAATTTGGTAGACATCGTGCTTTGCTAGGAGCCGACCTTGTCTCGTAAATCGGTAGAACGTAGTACTTGGTACGTACGTGATTCGGATACTCCGACGACCGTATTTACTGCCAAAATATCCGGGGATCTCATGGGTCGCTTCCCAAAGATTCACCGATGATGTATGACTCGCACTTTTAATTAATCTGGGATTAATTAGATGAGAGAGAAAATTAATCTGGGATTAATTACGGAGATATTTTATCTGGGATAAAATATCATTTAAAGAGAGAGAACGATTAATTTGGAATTAATCGATTAATTAATATATTCGATATATTAAAGGAAATTGGATTTCGACGCGGAATTGAAATTAGATTTTAATTCGGGCAAACGAATTAATTTAGAATTAATTTGTTAGCGACGTGAATAGTGATTTCGCTAGGCGTAATCATTTAATTACGACGCAACGGAAAATTCGTTAATTTGGAATTAGCGAACCCGAGCCCGAGATTATTTGCGAGCGTATTCGCGTTTCGAATTCGAGTGCGGCACGCAAGTCAAATCAAGCGTCAAATCGCTAGTCGCATCAAGCGTCGAATCACTTGTCCCTTTGAGTGATTTGACTTGACAAGATTGATTGATGTGATTGATGGTGATTGATGGAAGTTGTTGAAGCATTAAGTGCTTGACTTTTTCCAAATGAAAAAGTTGTATTTGGTTTATTATTTTGGAAATAAAAGAAACCTAATACACTTTGCTTTTCAACAACTCTCTCTCTCTCACGTTATTATTTATTTGTGGAGCCAAATTGCTCACGTTTTTTTAAGCAACAAAATGCTTTCTCTCTCACGCCCTTGAGGGTTTTCTTTCTTCTTCTTCTGGCAGTGGACTGCCGAGCAAACCAAGAGGAGAAATGGGGAAGCAAAGTGTGGTTTTGTGGCAAAACAAGAGTGCTAGCACACTCCGGGATCAATGCGAAGGTGATAGGGAAGTCCCCCCATGAGTCGGGAACCATTTCGGAAAGCTTGGAGCTTGATTTTGGTGACCAAAACTGCAAATGGAGGGCAGTGGGCCGTTACTGCGTGAGCAGTGGCAGTGGGCAGTGAAGTGCGAATTTTGTTGCCCAAATCGTCTCTCAACCGCTCGATGTAAGTATTCCGCAACTTCGTCGTTGTATTCACTTGTGATTCATGCTTGTATTTTGATCTTGGGACCCTTAGAAACTCAACAATGGCATCAAGAGCTTGGGTTAAAAGCATGAAAAAGTTAGGGCTTAAAATTTGGGCAAATTGATTTTGAGCATGAATTAATTAAATTGTTTGATTGAATATGCTTAAATGTGTTTGAATTGAAGTTGGATTGGATCAATTTCAAGAAAATGTGATTGGATCATTTTTCCCCCAAATAATCACCTTGGCCGAAAATTGAATTGATTTAATTGTCTTGGGATTTTTGATTTTTTGACAATTGGATGTGTTGGAAATCATTCGGGATGATGATTTGATGTCGATTGTAGAATCAATTGGATTGAATTCGAATCGGATGTAAAATCCCCAAATTGCCAAGAATGTTATAAAGTATGAAATTGGGTAAAATTGATTTGAGCATGCAATTATGAAATTGGATGATTAAGTATGCTTAAATTTGTTTTAATTGATAATTGATTGGATCAATTTGATGAAATTATGTTTGGAACAAATTTCCCCAATTTGGATATGTTGGCCGAATAGGTGTATGCCCTAAATGTCTTGGAATTTTGTTTCGTTGATCATTGGATGAACTTGAAAAGATTAGAAGTGTTGATTTAATGTCGATTGTGTGTTTAATTGGATTGAAACCGAATCGGACATATAAATTCCCTTTTGGCCGAGACTTAAAGAGCATGTAATGGGTTTGATTTTGATTAATTTGTGTTGGACACTAATTGATCTAGATAAGCATGATTAATTAGCCTAATTTTTGTTTTGGAAATAAAGACTTAGGTGATTAATTATGTTAATGCACTTTGATTAATTAAATTGTAAAATTGGATTTTGTATATTTAATTAATTGGGCTAATTTTGGAAATTGAGCTTAAATTGTTGTTATTGGGCTTATTGGGCTTTGTTGTACAAAGTTGGGTTTAGGCCAAATGGATTGGATCCAATTGGGCCCAAAACCGCATCCATAAAGCCCAAATGCGACTATTGGACCTTTAAAGTTTAATTGGGCCTAATGGGCCAAGATTGATTTCTAGGCTTATGGGGTAACTCCCGGATTGGATTTTGGTTATTCGGTTTGACCCGAGTTGACCAAAAGTCCACGCCTTAAGAAATTAATTAAAAGCCCATTAGACTTTAAATTAAATTAATATTGGATATTAATTGGGCTTTGAGACCCGTAACGATTAAATTTGGAATTTAAGTCGTAAAGGTTCGTAAATAAAGTGTAAGATTTAATTTGGAATTAAATTAATTGGATTAGTATTAAATACATGTTATATTGGATTTAATGATGTAGTTTAATTTAATTCAAGAATTCGTACTTTGAGTACTTATTCGCAAAAACGAGTTTGACTCGAACAAAATCAAATCGTTGTTTGAACATTGGATGATCACTTAATTATCAGATTAATTAATTTGATTAGATTGATTGATAGCATGCTTATGTGAGTGAATACATGGTTGTGATGCGTGAATAATGTATATCGGATGGATATTAGATGGGTGGGCAATTTTGGAAATTGTTGTAATAAATTCGATTTATTAAATTGGACCTGCGTGTCCAGCCTTATCACCTTCATTCTCTTTGTATTCTCTTCTCCCTATTCCCCTCAATGTAAATGAGGTTTCTTTAGAAGTGTAGTGTAACGGGTAGAAGTAATACAAGTGCTAGCTTGAGTGAGAAAGGGAGAGATTTGATCTAGGATCAATGTTTAAGTATCCATCCGCATATCATTATTATTTATTTTCATACTCGCTTTATTATGTATTTAGAATGCATGTTTAAGGGTGTATGATGATGAGACCTTAACAAAGATAATTAAATTGGTAGCCAATTTGCACACGAAAATCCCTCAATAATATCAAGCGTTTATTTTCCTTCCATTGAGTGATTCTTACTCAAGATCCGAGATTGGCAGGGGTTGTTGGCCAAAGTCAAGCCCTTGTCCGTCGAAGATGTGTTTTAATCACGAGGCTTTATTCCATATCGGTGTCATGTCCAAGTTGTGGTTTGTTGGCCAAAGTCAAGACCACTTCTTGTCCATCGACATTGATTACGAAGCTTCCATGTCAATGGGTCCGCGCTTGACTGGGATCACTAGGTTTGTTGTGGCCAAAGCCAAGGCCTAGTTGATTCAGAGGAAACAGGTTAGGGTATATATTCGATATATAGACATATATTAGATATATGTTTGGGACTTGGATGTCCACCTACTGGATCTAGGAGTTGGATGAGATCCAATTGATCTTCGAGATCTACCTAGTTAATTATCATACAATTTGTTGGCCAAAGTCAAGATTGTGTGATACTTTAACGGGATCCTAGCCCACTAGGAAACACGGTTTCCCGAGTACTCGACAGAGAGGGTTAGAGGCTCGACGAAAAATAGTGGGAGGCAAGTATTGAATTTGCAACATTCGTTCGAATACTCGCTAAACGCGCTCATCTAATTTTACTCGTCGTTAATCAAAAGTATTAGTTGGACTAATATTTTATGTTGTTTTAAAAATAATATAGTTGGACTATATACAAACTCATTCGATATATAGTTGATTTTATAATTGGATTATAGTAATCAATATAATTGAATTAAATGATAGTTGATTTTATAATTGGATTATAGTAATCAATATTAAGATTATAGTTGATTAAATAATTGGATTATTGTAATCATTATAATAAATAGTACCTTATTAAAATTGATTAAATAGTTAGACTATTAAAATCAAGAAAGGATTTGAAAAGTTGAATATTTAAATGATTTAATTTTCATTGGGAATTAATAATAGGTTACTTTATTGGATAAAATAACTTGTTATATCTAGACCCATAATTAAGCAAATAAGTAGAGCATAAAATCTTTGGAAGATTTATGTGATGATGACTTTAGTGCTTAATTTAATATACTTGACATATCCCAAAGTGACTACCATTTGCAAATGGAAGACACGAAGGAATTAAAGAAAGGGCGAGGCTCTAACTTTAAAAATATTTGTCAAAGTTATGTTCACTACTAGTATTGAAATTGGATTTTAAATACTTAGTGTGGTACATAAAATATATGTATTGATGTTCAGAATCTGCTATGAGCTGGATACTGACTTCAAGCCGAGATTTCTCTGCGAATCGGAAACGGGACGAAAGTCGCTGTTTCGACCGTAGATACCTAATTATAGGAACTACCCTTTGGGTATGTACTTAAATTAGGAAATGTTATTATGTAACTAGTTTGACTAGAGACATTATCTCTATATCAGTGTTTAATCCGATGCGGATAAAACCTTTATATTCTAGAACACTAAGTGTTTCATTATATAAAGATGATACTGAGATAAATACATTAGATGTAAATAACAGAATTTATATTTTGAATATAAATAAAATCTCAAACATATAAAATGACAAATAAATAGCTCAAATTGATTTGATCAATAGAGACTTATTTGTGGTATTGTTGTCTAGGACACAATTAAACAAGACTCGTATATCCACACTTTTGAAGAGTGGGTACTAGGACTGATTTGACTATTCAAATAAGGTCTGCGAATCTAGTTTATTAGGTAAAATACCTAAAATACTATTTACTGGTAATAGTAAAAGGGCCACCGATCAGTTAGCCCTATTCATGGTGAAGTAAGTGGGCCCATATCTAGCTAGGCTAGATGTGAACATGAATATTTCGTGACCTTAACGGATGTGGCATCACGTTGTGGTTATGTGTTTCTTTTAAAGAACACAGATCGGAAACTATTGAAGTTTCGACACGAAGTAAATAAACAGATCGGCTGTAGTATTATTCCGCCACGATAAGACCGTAATGGAAAATACTTAAGCGATAAGTTTCATACGTAAATGAAAGAGTACGGTATTCTTTCATATGAGGACTCCTCCCGAGACACGTCAGTTAGACGGTGTGTCTGAACTAAAACTGAATTTTGTTGGACATGATAAGGTTTATCACGAGTCGCTCTGAGCTACTATTTCCTTCAATAGGATATGTATTAACAGTGCAAAACTTATTTAGAATAAGGTTCCATATAAATCTGTTTGACAGATATCATATAGGATATGAACAGGAAAGAAACGGGGTTTCTCATTCCTGATAATTTGGGTATGCCAGGCATAACTTTGGATAATACCAAACTAAGGACCCAAATTGGATAAGTGCCAAAATAGGTTATCCTAAGGGAAACCATAAATATAGTACTTGTAAATCTCACATGAGAACAATGTGATTGTTGCTCACCATGCGGTTTTCCTTAGAGGAATACCGATATGGCAGTGGTCAGTGGGAGGATAGTGATACTCGATGAAAATCGGAGTAATACTGTTCAAGGCACGAAGTCCTTAATGGAACACAAATAGTTCATCTATGATAATCTATACCATTAATCTTCAAATACACAAGAAACTAGTATATCAGATAGAGTCAGAAAACAACCTAGGGTATGGGTTTCTGATCTCACCCCATAAAGATGTCAATCTTATGGAGGTGTACCATTCGACTACGTTATGAGGAAGTGATACGAGGTATCGACTCCCTGTTATGGCAAAGTGCCATGAGTCCGAAATGGATTCCATGTATAACAACTATGTTTGGATACTAGTTGTTGTACCACAAGGCAGTGTGCCTATGGTACATTTAATATCTTCAAGGAAGACATACATGGAAGGCAACATACCAACGTACAAAGCTGGGCTTTTGACGGAAAGGTATCGTTATCAACATTATGTTAATAACGGTTCAACCTTTCACCTGTTGCCATGGTAAATCCATTTGAAGATGCTTGATGATAACTGTATATTTCATTTATGAAATGTGTCAGTTATAGATCAAAATCGCTTTCCTGAAAAGGAAACCTTTTGGAGGATGTTTACAACATCCTGACGATTTTGTATAACCGACAAACAAGGTTTGCGGGTTATTCGATCCATGTTTGGATTAATGCAAGCATAAGGTTCTTGGAACTGTCGTTTTGAAATAATCATAATGGTTTATGATTTGACTCAAAACGAAATAATTCTTGTGTATATAAGGAGGTTAGTGGGAGAGCGCACTGACAGTGAAATTCCCATAAAGCTATTGTTGAAAGCTTGGCTTTCAATAGAAATTCTCCGTAGAATTCTGGGGTAACAACCTTTATTCAAGGAATAAAGATCTACTGGGATAGATTTGGAGTTGTTAACACTCTCTGGGAAATTGTACATTTAAAATGTACTTGATAGGATGTCTCATACGCTTCGAGCATATGGAGTCACGATCAGTTCAATCCAAGTGATAGTCATTGGATTAAAGATTAAGAACATCTATTAGTATCTCAGAGAACTAAAGTTGTTGTACAAATTAACTATGGAGAAGGAGAACTTGAAGTGGCTGGGATCACTGCTGCAAGTTTCCAAACAGTTAAAAACTGTGGTACTATAAAGTTTGAATAACGGAACACTGAGCTGGAAATATTCCGAGCAAGATAACTGTTGCCGAATAAACAACAAATGCGGATTATTGCTGCAGCTGAGGCAGCAATAGAAGCCATTGGATCGATAATAAATCTAATTAGATTAGATATAGTTCTGTTAGCGGCTGAGCTAGGCGTCAGCACAGGCTAAAGAATTAATGGTCTCATCGACGATCCAGATATATACTTCTATATCATCTGATTCGTTCGGATCATACATCGTGCGATGTGATGATCGTATAAATCACGTCAAACGATAATCAAACAAATCCGCTGACGAAACCCTTTCCTCAGCAATTTGAGCGAACCGTACATAGTTCGGGTGTGGGACACTTGAGTGACTGGCTATGTGCCAAGTGGGAGATTGTTGGATAATATGACCCATAGCGTCACTATTTGTACAGATCATGGTGTTGTTGTACAAATTAACTATGTGACAAGGAAATTGCACTCTCATCATTAGTGATTAGATCACCATAGATATATAAATGATGAGAGGTCCCTGTGATTAGTTCCTGGACTGAGAATGATATGAGACAGTATCAGTCCCCGAAGGATTAATCATTAAATATACCTAGCCGGAGTATTATCGAGACTGGACATCGATAATGCGGAATAGGCTAGTATTGCACACTTGTGTGCGTTGTGAGGGCACAACGGCATAGTTCTCATATATAAGTATCGGATACTTATGCAAGTGCGATAGGAGTCGTGTTACACCGATGGTACGGGAAACAGCTTCGCTCCGGATAGACCCCTGCGCAATCCCATTGGTATTATGACTATGGTGTCTATGGGAGGCCGAAATCAAGGTAGGTGTGTATAGTCTTAACCTGAGACTTACATCGCTAATACTACGATAATCGATAGACTTTGGTCTTGGTGTTACAGGGCTTTAACCGGTTCTGTGTACACCACTTCTGGGTTTATCAGAAAGTCGTAGTGTAATTGGGTGTGATGTCAAGACGGAAGTATCACTTCAGTCATAGTGGAGATGATGTCACACATGATACGGTACTAGTGCTCTTGAGTGATGCGCATCCAATCGGGAATTTGTGACCAGGTCATGAATATCCGATTATAGAGACTGATGAGCGGAAAATATATCAATATTTAACGCCCCTTTTACTTAATATTTTGTTAGTTTCTCGGGTTTGATGAACGTTTTGATGTGTTTTAGTTTATTTTGCAGATAAATAATATCGGGTCTTAATGAAATCATTTAGGACGAAATGTGGATCAAATAAGGGCAATTATTGGACTTGATATATTAATTTTGAAGATTGGAAATTTGAAGGGCGTTTTGAACGAAGTGCAGTTTTGGAAATTCCAGTTTTGTGCATCTGTCGTATTTGGGGCATAACTTTTTACTCAGATATCGGATTGAGCTGATTCAAGTTCCAGATTAAAGAAGACTCAAAGATCTACAACTTTGAAAGAGAAAATATTTTCGAATTATGATGATTTCATGACCGAAATTGATGAACCATCCAGAAGTGTGTGGAGTGTAATTATTAAAAGTCATTATCAATCATTTTCAAAGCAAAATATTAATTAATTAATAATTAATAAAAATTATCAAATCAACACCAAACAAGATAAGCAATTAGTGGAGCAATTATGGATTTGGTGGAGTAATTAGTGGA
>SKCR01043082.1:0-50435 GCA_019454045.1 Zanthoxylum bungeanum
TCGCTGTCACCGGGACTCAAGAAACAATACTATGGCATGTCAGATGCGTATAGTATGATGTTATGATTAAGAGAATTTTTTGAGAACCAAGAACAAGTCGTTGTTCATAAGGTCGCAATGGAACTGTTCCATGCGCGATTGGATGAGGGGCAAGCTGTGAGCTCGCATGTTCTTCATATGATTGATTTGATCAATCAATTGAGGCAACATAATCTCTCTCTCAATGACATTCTCAGTAGGAGTGTCATTCTTGGTTCGCTCTCAGCTTCATATCGCCAATTCGTGATGTACTTCAACATGAATGGGATTATTTTTACCTACCATGAGTTGCATATGATGTTGCTCACGGTGGAAGAGGACCTAAGGAATGGGGTACCGACTCGACCTCCGAGACCTACTTCACTTTCTGCTTCTTCCCAGACTTGGTCAGGGGGAAAGAATAAGAAGGGGAAGAAGAAGAAGGGTTTCGGTCCTCAACCACAGCCAAAGATAGCAAAGCCCAAAATGGCTTCTGACGATAAGTGCCATCACAGCAGCAAAGTCGGGCACTGGAAAAGGAACTGTCTTGACTACATTGCCCAGCTAAAGAATGAGAGATCATCTACATCAGGTACATTTATTTTTCCAGTTATTGATATATCTTTGGCTTGTGAAGCCGTCACATCCAGCTGAATTTTAGATTCTGCTTGTCCTATTTACATTTGCAATTCATTGCAGGTGCTGAAGGAAAGTAGGAAACTGAAGCTTGGAGAGATGCAATTGCGATTTGGGAGTGGAGACTCTCTGGATGCAGTTGCAGTGGGAGTATACGAGATCCCTTTGCCGAATATGACACTTTTGTTATATGACTGCCATTTTATACCAGGATGTGTAGCTAATATTATATCTCTTTTTGTATTGGATATAGAAGGTTATCGTATTAATATTAAGAACTGTTCATTGTATTTATATGATAAACGTAATATTCAGATCCTTTGTTGTCCAAACCAGCATGGTCATTATACATTGCAAACTTCTAAAGATATTTTAAATACTGGAGTTAATAAATGTAGTTTACCTATTGTTAATAATACTGAACTTTGGCATATGCGGCTAGGTCATATATGTGTTAAACGCCTTACCCAATTGGTTAGGAATGGTTTGATACCAGATCTCACCATTGAACCCTATCCAACTTGTGAATCGTGTATTCAAGGTAAGATGACCAAAGCCTCATTTTCAGGTGTTGGACACCGTGCCACTAACTTACTGGAACTCGTAAATTCTGATGTATGTGGTCCACTAAGTCAAACTGCTCACAGTGGTTATTCGTACTTTGTTACCTTTATTTGATGATTTGTCACGGTACGATTATGTGTATTTGATGCGACATAAATCAGAAACCTTTGAAAAGTTCAAAGAGTTCTTAAATGAAGTAGAAAAACAAACTGATCAATATATTAAATGCCTTCGATCCGATCGAGGAGGCGAATATATAAGTAGTGAGTTCATGGATTATATGAAGGAGAATGAGATTCTCGCTCAATATACTCCTCCAGGTACTCCACAACACAATGGAGTGTCTGAGAGGAGAAATCAGACTTTATTGGATATGGTCCGATCGATGTTGAGTTTTACAGATTTGCCCTATTACTTATTGGGCTAGTCTCTTTTAACAGTTGCACATCTTTTGAATAAGATTCCTTCAAAAGCTGTTCCTACAACTCCGTATGAGATATGGACCGGTAGGAGACCAAATCTTAGTTACATTAAGGTTTGGGGTTATCCTGCCTATGTCAGGGTGACTCAGTAATATAAGCTTTCACCTCGAGGGAAAAAGTTAGGTTTGTTGGATATCCTTCGGAAACGAAGGGATATCTGTTCTATGATACCAAGCATCAAAATATGTTCGTAGCTCGCTTCGCAAGATTTCTAGAAGTAGAATTTTTGTCAGAATGTGGTAATCATAGACAAGTTGAACTTGATGAAGTCCAACATGAAAACAACGAACCAACGGAGGAACCTGAAGTTCAAGTAGATGAATGACCTTCAACACACACACTCCGTAGGTTACAAAGGGTATCAAGACCTCCTGAACCAAGGGCGCATCAGAAGTCGAAGCATGTGGATATCAAGTACCACATCATTCGATAGATTATGTCGCTAGGGATATTATCGTGTGTAAGGTACCGAGTGAAGATAATGTAGCAGACCCGCTGACAAAGGCCATACCTCCGAAGTTGTTTGATAAACACGTGGAGTCGATGGGTATTAGATACAGTCGATATTGGCACTAGAGAAAGTGGGAGATTTTGTTGAGGTTGGTGCTCAGAGCTCCAATTCCCAGTTGTATTTCTTTGAGAATACTACTGTAAAACATTTTATTATGAATAATACAAGCAGTTTCTGTAATATAATATATCTTTTAATATGGTAAAGACGTAATTGACCTTAGGATGATTAGTCATGATACTGTTGCAAAAGCGTCGCAACTGACATTGAGTTGTATCATGACGTTGTCATTCTCAGACAGTTCCTGATCAAGGTTTACACTACTTGGTCAGTAAAGTAAACTCGTTGAGACCGGTACATGTCGTATACTGGAATATATGATTCAAATGGTTTCTCAATGAACCATGAGTCTTGGAGACTCGTATAGACGTGTAGGTGTTTATAGCGGCTAAACACTGAACGACTCACCGAAGATTCTTAATGATGGTACACCAGCTTCAATAAGAATCTTATCGGGTTGAGTAGCATTTGTGATTCTTAGACTTGAGATACCACTGTGGGCACATGAGACATCTTCCACACTTAGATGGCAGTCACGTCACCGATCTATTTAGATCAGACCTCCGTCTGTTCGTTGGGTGTCGATAGATCCTCAGGGTGTCCTGTGTGTGTCGAGATAGGATTCGTCAGTTATGTGTACAGAGCATAGGTAGTCCATATATGATTAGCAATCAAATAAAAACCATGGGCCTGTGGTACACTATAGAAGTCAAATCTAAGTGTTCTCTTTTTGAGATGTCTAATAGAGACGTCGACGGGATAGCCCCTATAGAGATTTGACGTTTACATCTATATCTCTGGGATATATCCGGATACATGTGACGGAGGTATTATACATATGCCATGACCTCGAAGTGTATGATTTAGCGAGATTATATGTGGTCGTCATAATTTATGAGTGGGTAAATTATGGACACGAAATTGGATTTCGTGACAGATATGCCTGAGTCTATAGAGTCTCACTAATGAAATATACTCGTAGAGCACTAGGGCAGCATTTATAAATAATACTGATTATTTATAAGTTGTTTAAAGGTTAAACGCAAAATTACATGTGAAGGGACCCAATAGTCATTTCCTAATTTTTGTGTATTTGCATTTAATATTAGATTTTATCAAATACACATTAATTAATTATCAAATTGAGATATTTGACTAATATCATAAATATATATGTATTTGATATTTAATGTAAATATAATACATATATTTAATATATTTGTATTTAAATAATTATTTAATTATTTAATTGTTAAATAATTAAATTAATTAAAAATATAAATATCCTAAGTTATGATATTTATTTTAATGACTTCGTTGCAATTGTTGACTTGTTTTATTTCATTAAAGTGTTGATGATTACAAATGCAAGTTGACAAGTTGCAAATTAAAGGAAACAAAATATCTAGATATTTACATTACCAAAATTCGGCCAAGGGCTTGCTGGTTGGTATATATTGTTTTGTTTTCATTTTAGGGTTTAAGAAGTTCAAATACACTAAAACAAAACACAAAAGAAGTAGAGAGCAAAGGTTGAAGGAAAAAGGAAAAGACTTGGAAAAACTTGATTTTTGTAAGTATTTCTTCAAAACCTTAAACATGAAAATTATTTCTAACAAGATTAGCATCATTTTGTGTTACTTTGATGTTCTTTCTACTCTTATAGTTTGTGTTTATTTGGTTGAGAACTTGTATGAAAGATTGATGCATGTAAGTAAGCTTAAAATGGTTTTAAAGGCTACTTTTGATTCTTTAGAAATCAAGTTGCCATTCTAGAGTTGTTGAGCCACTCCTTGGTGACCTAGAATTGTTCTAGAGTTATTTCAAAGTGGTGAGGCTTGTTTGGTGAAGTATTGAATGGATTAAAGTGTTGGATTTTAAAGATTTGGTTAAATTGGTCAATTTGATGAAATTGAAAAATTAGGGTTCTTAACCCACTCCAAATTTGGGGCTTTTCATATATGTCATGTATTATCGTATGAATATGATGCATGTAAATTTTTGGGTTGATTGGATTTGATCTTGGCATGTTTTGAACAAAAGGGACCAAATTGCAATTAATTGAAATTTTGGGGTGCTCACGGCAATTTCAGAAAAGTTTGGGGATTTGTTGCAAATCTGATTTTGATGTATTAGATATGTTGGAAATCATTTTAGAAGTGATTTAGAATCATCCAAAATTGTATTTGACAATTTTAGGACTAAAATGACATATTTGTAAAGTTGTGGAGTAATTCGGTAATTACCAATAAATTTGATTTCTTATATAATTTTTCAAAATTTAATAATTGGATAATTAAATAAATAAGTTTATTTGATTGATCAAAGAAAAATTTTGAAATCAGAAAATTTTGATTTTCTCTTATTCCGCTGCGTTACCAGATTTCCGCCATAAAACCCCCTACAGTATCAACATTCAATAATTAATTCAATTCATTGTAGTATCTACTCTTTTGATAGTTATTTGATAAAATATAAAAGTTATAAATAAAAAATATTTAATCGTATGAATTAACATACTATTTGAGATGAATTTTTAAAATTTATTGAACTTAAAGTGGAGTCAATAAAAACTTGTGAGATTTCAAATATGATAAAGAATGAGTTCAATATAAGGGATCTGCTAGTTTAATAGGGTATGGGTGTTGGGTTTAATCTCAGCCTTTGAATTTAATCACAGCTTTTGGAGGAAAATGCAAAAGTTGAGATTAAACTGACTCTTTTAAAAGATTAAAAAATTTAAAAAATCAGTTACCTTAAATATTGGGTATTATGAAATTTTAGATATTAAATATAAAAATTTAGGGCATTGAACATGAAAATATAGGCATAAAACATGAATTTTGTCTTTTACTAAACATACAAAAATTTTGACATTTATTTGATATTGATGAGGTCTCATTTGAATTTTTTAGCATTAATCTGAAATTTTCGATATTAAACATGAAAATTGGATAATAAACATGCAAAATCGACGAACCCAAAAATTATTACCATTAACTTGAAGTTTTGGTCATTAAACATGAAAATTGGGCATTGAATATGAAAATATTTTTACACGTGTATTATTGCTCATCAGAAATTTCATAACATTAACATACAAATTTTGACATTAAAAATGAAAATAGGGCATTGCATTAACTTGAAAATTTAGTCATTAAATATGAATATATGACATTAAACATGAAAATAATGAATTAACTTAAAATTTTAGACATTAAATATGAACATATGACATTAAACATGAAAATAGTGCATTAATCTGAAAATTTAGGCATTAAATATGAACATAGGGCATTAAACATGAAAATAGAGAATTAACTGAAAATTTAGACATTAAATATGAACATATGGCATTAAATATGAAATTTTGGCTATTAACATAAAATATAAAATTATTAGTTTGTGAGCATTAACTTGAAATTGTCGGCATTAAACATGGAATTTAGACATCAAACATGAAAATTACAAATTTATTACATTATATATCATTAACATGAAAATTTGGATAATAAATATGAAAATATAACATTAAACATGCAAAATCGGAAACATAAAACTGTATTAATATTAACATGAAATTTAGGGTAATAAACATGAAAATAATACATCGAAAATGAAAAAAATTTCACATGTGATATAAGATTTTGACATTTCACACGTGTATAATTGCTCACCTGAAATTTCATAATATTAATATATAAATTTGGACATTAAAAATGAAAAGGATGACATTAAACATGAAAAAAGTACATTAACATGAAAATAGAGGCATTAAATATGAAAATAGAACATTAAACATGAAAATTTATTTTAACATGATTTGATATTGATTTATTAAATTTTTTATTTATTTATTTAAATAATTTTTATTTTATTTATTTTATTTTATTTTATTTATTTTATTTTATTTTATTTTATTTTATTTTATTAATATTATATTATATTATAAATATAATAATTTTTATTTTTTACATCAACCGATAAAAATTAAAGTGGGTTACTTAAAGTGCTTGCAGGACAGCACGTCTCCAAGAATTGGTTCCCCCATACAACAGTCATGCCCGAAATATAAAAATATAATCCTAGTGACTCAACGAATAGGGATTACATTTAAATATTTTTAAGGTTTCTTTTTTTAATTGAAATTTTATAAGTTGTAAAAGTGTTTCTTCTTTTATGAGTACAGCTCGTTCGATTTTGACACATTTTTGTAATCAATCAATCAAAACTCACCACCCAGTATCCAATTCACCAATTAAGTTTAGGGTTGACAATGGAAGGATCGGGACGGGCTTTGGTCAAGTCCTGATCCTGAAAATATATTAAAGTATTTTAAAAAA
Source organism: Zanthoxylum bungeanum (assembly GCA_019454045.1). Taxonomy (NCBI): domain Eukaryota; kingdom Viridiplantae; phylum Streptophyta; class Magnoliopsida; order Sapindales; family Rutaceae; genus Zanthoxylum; species Zanthoxylum bungeanum. The sequence continues at coordinate 6,615 of SKCR01043082.1, forward strand.
AAAATTAATTAAATAGATGCATTTTTAAGAATAATATTGATATAACTTCATTATAAAATAATTTTTTCAAAAATTTACGCTGTAAAATATATTATAAGTTCTAATTATTAGTAAATATTAATACAACTTAAACAAGTTTAAGAATAATAATAAACCATAAAACACTACATTAGTATATTAAACAATATTAATAATAAATTATTTTAAATTGTAAACATATAATTATACAAATATATATAATTTTTCTAAATTACATTTAATAAAGGACTGGACCAAGATTTTTATTTTAAAAATTCTTATTTGACTCTTTAATTAAAGGACTTTATAATTTAAAATCATAGCCCCGATCCATATAAAAATGGTTCAGTATGTCCGAACCTGATTTTCGACCATAATAAGTAATAAGTGCATAAAAAAAATAAATTAAATTACTCAAACACCTGATGTTGATGTAAGCATTGTTAAAAATGTGTTCCAAAATTATACGTACCCATCTCACGCCTAGCACATAGCTATCAGCATTGTATCTCCGTGACTCCGCCAACGATTTGATAAGATTCGGTATAGTTTTTGATGGTGCAACTAACAACTATTGAGAAAAAAAGATATGATTTGACTGTTTGCAGCATGGGAGCTGATTACCCAAAAAATCCCTGGGAACAATAAAAAAAAGATATCTCGGTGATTGGCGTAAGAAGTAAAAATCTCTTACTAGCTCCTTTCTTATTCCCCGTAAATGGCATATCCCTAGGTAGACAACTAGTTCTGGGTATAGTGATACAATCTATTGGGTCTAGTCATACTAAAAGGGTAGGTGTAAAGGTACTTTTCTTACCCGGTGAATTGATTGCTGTCCCTCTGGCATAACCCCCTCACCGAAGTGATCAAGCAAGTGACACGGGTAGAAAAAAGAGCTTTCAACGCCCTACTAAATAAACCGGGCTTCCATCAGGAGTTTTGTTTGTCGATCGGGATCGAAAACTCTCGCTTTATGCTTGAGAAACAGCCTTCCCGGCGATCTGCTTCATGAATTGAAGGGTGGAACCAAGGAAGACAACAGAATACCGGGAATTCAAAGAGAAGGATCTCAGGATTGTTTAATAAAGATGTGGCTAGCCAAATCTGGTGGTGCTGCAATTAGAGTAATTTCGTCCACAAATCCATAAACCTGTAAAAATTCATCCGTAATGGGTAGGATTTAGTAAATACTTAAGCGGGTTTGGTAATTTAAAATAAAACCCGCTGCGGGATTGGTGCGGGTTTGGTAATTAAGCAAAACCAGCGGATACCCACTGCGGGTATCCGCTACCCGCAAGCTTAATTTTTTATTTTATTTTATATCTTGAGGGTAAAAAAATCTCTCATATCTCATATAAAAAGACTCACTAATTTATAATTTTTGAATTGCTCTCTCTTAATATTTTTGAATTACTTTTAGTTATGGTTCAATAATTTTGATGATTGGAATTTAACATAATGAAAGATATTCAGCTAGTGCTTCATGTATTTAATTGTGATAATATGAATTTGACGTTATGTTATAAATATTTTAAATTTTTATTTATGTGTCCTAATTGTAAACTATCACATACATTTTTTTTTGTATGTTATGAAAAAATATCAATATTTAATTAAAAGATTTTATTATCAAGAGCATAAAAAAATTCAATATTTTAAAAACCCGTAAAAAATCCGCTGAGTACCAGTGCGGGTTTGGTAATTTATTTTTATATGCGGGTGCGAGTTTGGTAATGAAAATTAAAACCCGCAACGGGTATAATACGAGTTTGTTAATTTATTTACATATGTGGGTGCGGATTTAGTAATGACAAACCCGCACCAAACCTTACCCACTGCCATCCCTAGCTGCAATGGTGATGAAATTAGCGAATGTACTGGGACTTGATTTTCCTAACAAGTGAAGGCGCGTTCTTCTCACCTTCAATGATTGCGAGTAGGCCTCCGACCAAGAATCTCGAGGTGTCGGACATGCTTGGCCGCTATGAAGTACTCAAGTGACCAGCTCAAGGATAATAATAATAATGTAAAATGATAAGAAATGCTACTAATCCACAAAATAAATATATTTTTCTCTAAAGAGATTTTAAAATAAGGAAGCCCTCCTAACAGATTAAAAATATATATAAAATTAATATATTAATAGATATAAAATATAATTTTTAATGTAATTTTTCTTTGATTTTGCAGGTATCCACATTTAATTATAAAATGAAGATGCACACTTTATAATGAGTAAACAAGTACTATCTCACTTAGTCAAAACACTCATATTCCATTTAATATGTCTTGGGTTCGATTCTCACAGTGGCTTGAGTGAATCAAGTCCTTCGGGGCTATTTTGTTAGCTTTCATGTTTTGTTTTACAGTCTTCGAGCATGTTTCTATTAACAAACGAAGCTTATTCTCATCCTCTTAAGGGCCTAGTCAATGGTGATCCCCAACAAAAAATATTTTATATAGATAGAGACGTTCAAATTCTATTATTGTTTGTAATGAAATAATATAATATACAAAGAAATAAACTTAAGTCTTCCTTAAACTTATAATAATGAGGGGTCTTTTATTTTATTAAGTTAAATATCCAACTAAAAGGAAAAAAAATTCAGATTTCACTACAGTATTGTTTGTCTTTTATGCATTGCAATCTATGTTTTTTTTTTTTTTTGTCATTTTGCTTGATCCTTCACTTAATAAAATTAAGGATCCCTCAATAGAATTTCTTGATAGTGATTTTAAGTCCCGATGAACTCTGAAGCCTGAAGATAGGTATAATGGGTTTGCACTTTACAGATGGTCCAAGGTCCTTATGAGGATGAGAGAACACCCGAGGGCAGAACCAGCTGAGGAAGATTGGTTGGGATACTGACCCGACCTGATGTGAAGATATCAGATCTGGTTGTACTTGAGCATCTGTGAATGCCGACCCGATGTGGTCCGTGACTACCGACCTGACCTGATAAAAGAAGCTAGGTCAAATTCGGCCTTAGGAAGAATATCAGTATCAGACCTCGACATTAGACCCAATATCAGACTCTGAAGTTAGAACGTCAGTATCAGACTCTGAAGTCAGAACGTCAATACCAGACTCCCAAGTTAGAACGTCAGTAGGTTAGACATTGAATTCAGAAGCTTCAAGACCAGACTCTGAAAGAATCAGACTCGGAACAAAGCACCGTATCAGCATATGAAATCAGAATCAACTCAACAGGTCAGACCTAGTAAAAAAAGTAAGGAAGAGAATCGACTTAGTGTCATTCACCCTGGCACACCGACCCGGGGGTTTAGGTCAGAGTTATAGTATCTTGTGCTTGAGTAGGAATGATGTAAGCCATACATGAAGGTTTGAGCCTCTAGAAGGCTGGTATGACAATAGTCGGTCAGAGACTTTCCTTCTGACACATGGAACAACGTGAGAGTGGTTGAATTGCAGGCTGTCACATGAGCAGAACGTGTTGCAGAGGATAAAGTGTTGGGGTTTTATGGCGGAAATCCGGTAACGCAGCGGAAACGTGCAAAATCAAAATTTTCCGATTTCAAAATTTTTCTTGGATCAATAAATAAACTTATTTATTTAATTACTCAATTATCAAATTCTGAAAAATTACACAAGAAATCAAATTTCTTGGTAATTACCGAATTACCCCATAACTTTGCAAATTGATCATTTTAGTCCTAAAATTGTCAAGTATAATTTTGGAAGATTCTAAATCATTTCTAAAATGATTTCTAACATGTCCAATATGTCAAAATACAAATTGCAACACAAATCCACAATTTCTTACAAATTGCTGAAAAGTCCCCATAGTTTGCATTTTGTTCATTTTAGTCCCCAAATTGTCAAATACAATTTTGGGTGATTCCAAATCAGTTATAAAATGATTTCCAACATGTACAATACATGAGAATACACATTGCAACTCAAATCCCACAAAAAACCAAAATTACCGAGAAGGGCATTTTGGTCAAATCTTGTTCAAAACAAGTCAAGATGAAATCCAATCATCACCAAACTTGATATACATCATATATACATCAATACACATCACATATATGAAAAGCCCCAAATTTGGAAAATGTATAAACCCTAATTTTTCAAATTCATCAAATTGAACAAATTAAACCAAATTAAACTAATCCAATGTTTCAATCAAGTCTCTACCACACCAAACAAGTCTCTGTTGGGATTCTACGGTCTAACCGGGATCGTTTTAAGCAATGAAACACATGTGAATACAACAAGGAAGTTGCGGAATACTTACAATGATCGGTTGAGCGATGCGACGAACACAAAAACTTCAAGCTCCCCTCCATGGTGTTCACGGCAGTGGACTGTTTTTGAGCTCTCCAAATTCGGCCATGGATGATCCATCAAGCTCCAAGCTTTGGTTGATGATTCCATGCTCACGGGTGCGGTTCCCTATCACATTCGCAAGACTCCTAAAGCGTGCTAGCACTCCGGAAATTTTGCCGCAAAATTTCCTAATTTCTTCCTCTTCAATCTCGGCAATGCAGTGAGTTTTGGGTAGAAAAACAGCCCCTTGGGCGTGTAGGAGAGAAGAGAGAAGAGAGAAAATGTGTTGTGTGTGTTTGTTAATTGATTTCTAAAATCAATTAAAACATATACCATATTTCAACTTTCAAATAGTCAAAGCAATAAAGCCACAACAACTTCCATCAACTATTCACATCACTCATGACAAGTTGTCAAATCACTCAAAGTGACTAGACATCACATCAATCGATTGACTAGTGATTTGACGCTTGATGTGACTTGTGGGCCGCACTTTAATTCGCAATGCGAGTGCGCCCGCAAACACTCCCAGGCTCGGGTTCGCTAATTCCAAATTAACGAATTTTCCATTGCGACGTAATTAAATAATTATGCCTAGCAAAATCACTATTTACGTCGCTAACGAATTAATTCTTAATTAACTCGTTCGCCCGAATTAAATTCTAAATTTAATTTTGCTTCGAAATCCGATTTCGTTTAATATATCGAATATATTAATTTATCGATCAACTCCAAATTAATCATATTCTCTCTTTAATTAATGTTTTATCCCAGATAAAATATCTCCGCAATTAATCCAAGATTAATTCCCTCTCTCATCTAATTAATCTCAGATTAATAAAGTGTGAGTCATACATCATCGGTGAATCTTCGGGAAGTGACCCATGAGATCCCCGAATATGTTGGCAGTAAATCCGGTCGTCGGACTATCCGAACACGTAAGTACCTAGTACTACGTTTGTACCGATTTACAAGACAAAGTTGGCTTCTAGCAAAGCGCCATGCCTACCCAATTCTCCAGAAATATCCTTACAGGAATATGTGATCTATATCAGGCGTAGTATACGTAGTATTGCGTATTTCGATCCAGTATCGGATGTCACGTGCAAGGCCTGGGGCTGGAATTATGTCTGCCCCGTACGAAGCACATATCGGATCTCTGGTAACTAGTCTCTATAATAAGATAAACATGACCTAGTCATAATATCCCGATAGCTGCAGCATATAAGAGAACGAGTTCCGTATCCTACGTGATCATCATCTCCAGTATGACTGGAGTGATACTCCATCTCGACATCACACCCAATACACTACGATTCTCAATATACCCAGAAGAGGCGTACACAGAACCGGTTAAAGCCCTGGACGACCAAAACCAAAGTACATTGATTGTCGCAAGTATTAGCGGTGCAAGTCTGAGGTTAAGACCAAATACACCTACCCTGATTCAGACTTCCATAGACACATAGTCATACTACCAATGGAATTCCGAGGGGTCTATCCAGAGCGAAGCTGTTTTCCGTACCATCGGTAAAATACAACCTCCTGCTACACAATGTTGATAACGATACCTTTTCGCTACAAGCCTAGCTTAGTACGTTGGTATGTTGCCTTCCACGTATGTCTTCCTTGAAGACTAAATAGTACCAGTAGGCACAATGCCTTGCGGTACATCAACTAGTCTCCAAACTTGGTTGATTTACATGGAATCTAATTCGGACATCATGGAACTTTGCCATAATAGGCAGCCAATACCTTGTATCACTTCCTCATATGTAGTCAGTTCGTATTCCTCAATAAGATTGACATCTTTATGAGGAGAGATCAGAAACCCATACCCCATGTTATTTTCTGACTCTCTCCGACTTACGTGGTTCTTGTGTATTCGAATATTATTGGTATAGTTACATCCTTGATGAACTATTTGTGTTCCATTAAGGACTCGGTCCCTGGAATAGTATTACTCCGATTTTCATCGAGTTTTACTTTCCTCCCACTTACCACTGCATATAGTTATTCCTCTTAGGAAAATCGCATGGTGAGCAACAATTACATTGTTCTCTAGTGAGTTGTATAAGTACTATACATAGGTTTCCCTAGGATAACCCACAAATTAGGGGCGAAGCCCAAATTATCAGCGGTTGAAAAGAAGAATTCCATGGAGTGAGTGAGTGAAAAAAAAAAGTGAGAGAGAGAGAAGTCTCTGATGGTTAAGCATATGTCCGGTGATGACATTATTTGTTGTAGGGAGAAACCTTAGAAATGATAAGTGCGAGATGTACTCTCATCCGGTATTCTGAATGGATTGATCTCGGCTAGACTCACGAGCACTTGATTACGGGATCTAAACGGTGGAAGCCTGAGTGGTCAGCTAGGTGACTAGTTGAAGAGATGGCGGATCAGTGAATGACCGTTCGCCTGGATATCCACCTTGGTTTACTGATGCTGCGATATATGATATGGTTGGAAATAAAGAAGAAAAAGTCTCTGAAAAGAAAAGAAAAATAGACCGCCTATAACCGATAAGCGTGAAGCTACCCATGGGCGAGTATTAGGACAACCATTAGGAGAAATGCTACCTTAAAGGGTAGGTGTGTCAAAGAAAAAAAAAAGAGAAGAAAAAAGAAATAAAAGAATGAAAAGAAGAGACGAAAGAAAAAGAAGACCATATCATGTTGAGTACGCCGAACTAATCACAGAAAGTGATCAAAACATCTAGATTGGTTAGACCTACTGTTCCGACTCCCCGAAGCGAAATCATCAAGTTCTTGTGAGAGACAGTACAATATGTTGAAAAGAATCATCACGTCATCAGTATCAGTCTTGCCGGGTATGGCATTCTGGGGGCGAGGCCCACATCATTATCAATATCAGTCTTCCTGGGTATGGCAATATGGGGGCGAGGCCCACATTAGCATCAGTAGCAGTCTTGCCGAGTATAGCAATATGGGGGCGAGGCCCACATCAGATCAGTTTTGCCAGGTACGACACTCCGGGTATGGAGACATCAGAACAGTTTTGCCAGGTACGACACTCCCGGTATGGAGACATCAGAACAGTTTTGCCAGGTACGGCACCCCGGGTATGGAGACATCAGAACAGTTTTGCCAGGTACGGCACGTGGACTATTGTGGATTACCGTGGACTACTATTGTGGTGTATTGTGGATTATGTGGACTACCGTGGACTATTGTGGGGCATTGTGGACTATGTGGATTTTGTGGACTACCGTGGACTATTATGGAGTATTGTGGATTATGTGGACTACAGTGGATCATCGTGGACAATGTGGATTATATGGACTACCGTGGATCATCGTGGATTATATGGACTACCGTAGACTACTATTGTGAAGTGTTGTGGACTACCGTGGAATATCGTGAAGTATTGTGGACTACCGTGGACTACCGTGGACAATCGTGAAATGTTGTGGACTACCGTGGACTATCGTGAAGTATTGTGGACTACTACGGACTACCAAGAACTATCGTGAAGTAATATGGACTACCGTGGACTACCATGGAGTATTGTGGATTATGTGGACTACCGTAGACTACCGTGGACTATGTGGATTTTGAGGATTATGTGGACTACCGTGGACTATGTGGATTATGTGGACTACCGTGGATTATGTGGACTATCATGGACTATGTGGACTACCGTGGACTACCGTTGACTATGTGGATTTTGAGGATTATGTGGACTACTGTGGATGTGGATTATGTGGACTACCGTGGATTACCGAGGACTATGTGGATTATGTGGACTATCGTGGAGTATTGTGGACTACCGTGGATTATCGTGGACTATCTGGACTATGTGGATTATGCGGACTACCGTGGACTACCGTGGATTATCGTGGACTATGTGGATTATGTGGATTATCGTGGACTATGTGGACTATGTGGATTATGTCGACTGGTGTGGACTATCGCGACGCCCTAGGTACAGGGTTTAGCACGCCAGGAATGGCACACCATCAAATTCAGTTCAGAGCAACAGGCAAACCAGGTGACAGCTGGCGAGCCAGGTAAGTGAAAATACATTGCACGTACTTTAATAGGATTGTCATTGTCACACACTGCACAAGTCTCATCAAAGTGGGGGCGACTGTAGGCACTGCATTTTTGCATATAAGTCCATATGATGAGTCTCATTTGGAGACACTACCTTTTAAGTCGAGGAAGTCGCGAGAAACGATCATCGGAAGGGAATCGATATTTTTGTTAGATCTTATTCGCTTATTTAGCTTCGGGCTCACTTGTTGGAACTTCATTTTATAGCACCTTCAGCCAAAAAACCCTGCAAACCATTTAACTTTGGCCCAAAACCCTCGCAAACCACACACCTGGCCCACACACACCCATACCAATCCCATTCACGCCCAAGCCCATAAAAAACACATCCAAAAATTTAAAATACATATTTAACACATGGGAAATTAAAATAAAATCCAAATAATCACCTACCTAATTAACAAATTAAATGCCTAAATAAAACAAATATCATGCCTAATTAAAGTCAATCAAATATATAACCTTCCTAAACAAACAAATCATGTCCCCAATTAACTTGATTTCTTTCCTTTTGAAAAGCCTTGCAAACCCTAACCCTAGCATGTAACTATAAAAATAACACAAAAGTGTAAACCCGAAGACCTCTTTCTCTCACGGCCAAAAAGAAAAACAAAACAAAAACCCTAAAATCCTCTCTCTTCAAGCATTCGGGCTCCTCTCCAACATCCACGATAATAACACTCAAACAAAGACAAGCATTGACGACCTCATCTCTCTCCTTTCACTCAAGCACACATGGCCCCCTCCTTCACGTAACAAACCACCTTCACCGACCCACAAGTCTGCCCCCACGTAACTCTTAGCAGCCCTTCACGCTTCCTTCAACGCAACATACCCCTTGCTTCACACCACAAATCTGCTCATTCATTAACGCCTAAACACCACACAACCAGACTCCACTCACGTAACCAAGCCACGCAACACTCTCGGCACCACACTGAGCCACGCGAAAATCAAAACCAAAATCCACACCTATCCACGCCTCATCACACGTCCTTGACTAGCCCACCAAGCTTCACAACACACACGGCCTGGCCATTGCTCTCACATTCGAGCCTCACGCTAAAATACAAAGCATCTGCACTCAGCCACACATAGCCTCATTCACGCAAACAAATTGATCATACAACCCTCATGACTTTCACTCCACTTATGTATCGACGCACTATAAGCCCCCCTCATAGCCTGCCGCATTAACTCTCGCACTCACGTCTAGCCTTCACTGCCACCTAGCTTCAATCAACAGCCACAACCGACCAGAACATCAATAAGGTAACTTAAAAATAGTCCCGAAAACAACACTTTTACCACCCAAAATAGTCCCGAACTGCACCCTAAAAACTACCTGAAACCACAGGCCCCAAACTCTCCAAAAACCGCACAAACAGTAACCTAAATTACCTCAAAACAGTGACCAAAAAAATACAGCAGAAATAGCAGCGAAACAGAGTGAAAACAGTAACTTGAGCAGCGAAACAGCGAGGAAAGACGTGGACCAGTGAACCAGAAAACTTACGGAGTGTTAGCCCTTCCGACAGCCTTGTAACGCGTTTCCGAGAGTCGACATAAAAGGTTAGACCTGAGGGCACTTTTTACATCTATTTTCATTCATATTTTTATTGTTTATTATTTGCATGAGTATTGTGGAATGATGTGCGTTGTGGCCCTTGAATAAAATGGAAAATGTGCCGCCTCTTGTGGTATATAGGATGGAAACCCAGACGTAAACTCCGTAGCAGAATCCGAATGGACGGTAGTGCGTACTTGGGATACAACTCCACGTACCACTCGAGCAAACGGCACATATTTCGATTTATTTTGTCTTGTTTGTTTATTATCCGTTATTTAATTTCTGCATGTTATTTGTTTATGTAATGATGAGATAAAGCGCATGGGCTTAGTAAGTTGGATTAAAGGTCCTCCATTTCGAGGGGTTAAAATCCTTTACCACGATACTTCGCCGCACCTTTTATTTCGTTTTTTGCTTTTCTTTGTATGTCATCTTCTTGCATAATCATGCATCATGTTGCATCGCGCATGGGCAAATCAAGTTGGATTAAAGGTCATCCACTTTGAGGGATAGAAAGCATACAGGCTACCTTTGCCATGACGTTTTGCCGCGCCAGACAAAGTGCATTCGATTGAATGTGAGATACGTTCAATCAGACACTTGAAGTCCTATATAGATGTGGGCATATGTCGCATCTATTTTCTTACACTTCCATTATTTATCTTTCAAATTGCATCATGGCACATTTATTTTGATGTACAATTGCCTCTTTGGTTATTTCTTTGCATTATATACCTAATTGTTTCTCTTTATTACGTATGATTGTGCAACTGCCATTTGTTTGCATTTCCGTGTCCATGAATGTAATGTACTTATGACATTGTATGCTTGCCATATTTCAATTTATCTTTATGCATGCAAATTCGGACATAGATTAGATGCAAATAGGTTGTATGCAAATTTGGACATACATTATATGCAAATAGGTTGTATGCAAATATGAAAATGTGTTACATGTGAACTTAGATGAATTCTTGATTTATGCATGCGAACTTAGGAGTAAATTATCCTTGGAATATATGTTGCTTAGGCTTGGTTAGATTATTGCACAAATCATTTCATTATAAGTGGCATAATTAAGGGACCATTCTGAACCAAACGGTTTAAGGTCTTCCCTTACGAGGGGTGAGTGCGGCCTTAAATCATTTTCCCGGTTCACACCGGGTGGCGACTCCATTATTCTCCGGTTTAGTCTCCCGCGGGCTACTCCGTACTCCCAACCGGGCCGCGAGCCCGGAACAACATACGTCGCTCAGTTTCTGTGTCCCACACCACTCTTCGAAAGTGTTGATATACGAGTCTTGTTAATGTGTCTCAGACAACAATGCCACAAATAACTCTCAACTGATTAATTCTGTTTGAGCTATTTGTTTGTCATGTTATATGTTTGAGATTTTCTTATATTCAAAATATAAATATTGTTATTCACGTCCAATGTGTTTATCTCAATATCAACTTTATAAAATAAAACACTTAGTGTTCAGAATATAAAGGTATACCCGCAACGGGTTAAACTTAGATATAGAGACAATGTTTCTAGTCAAGCTAGGTACATTTTAACAGTTTCCTAATTTAGGTACATACCCAAACGACAGCGACTCTCGTCCCGTTTTCGACTCGCATGTCAATCTCATCTGAAGCCAGTCTCCTGCTTATCAGTAGATCCCGCACATCAGTACATATATTATGTACCACATCCAGTATCTAAAATCCAATTTTAAAACTGGTAGTGGACATGTTTATAACAAACATACCTGAAGCTGGAGCCTTACCCGTCTTCACTTCCTTTATGTCCGCCTTGTCCATACGGCAGTCACGCTTCCAGTGACCCCGTTTGCCATAATTTAGGCAGACATATTGGGATATGTCCTTTGTCTTCCTAGAAGTCTGTGACGATTTTTGCCTTTGCCCTTTTCCACACCCCAGAAGCCTTCGGCCAAGCCTTGGCCTTCTGGGATATTGAAGTAAGATGCGCCTTGCGCTTCTTGCCCTTTTGCAAACTCTGGCTGTGTCTCCTTGAGCATAGCCATTAACTCTCTAAGAGTTTTTTACTCAAATTAGTACCTCTAAGATCTAAGTATAGATCTATGAAGATCCTTCAATTTCAATATCATACGATAAGGATCTAATCCTTAGTTTTGACGAAGAAATTAAGGAGTCTTGGCGGCAAGCATAACAGATTGAGCACTAAAATTATCATCACATGAATCTTCCAAAGATCATGTTCTACAATCTGCTCAACTCCGGGCTTAGGCCCGAGACGTCATTTTATCAAATAAAGTAACTTCTCGGTTCCCAGGACTATCCTGAGGTTTTATTCCTAATATGAAAATTAAAGCCGCTTAAAGACATTTTCACTCAGGATTATGTCATAACGCTAATCTTTCAGTTATCTTGATTCCAATAGTCCAACTATCTAATCAACAATTTTAGGTACAATATGATGATTACTATAGTCTAACTATATAATCAACTACAATTGATCGGTTAAATTCAAATATATTGATTACTATAATCCAATTATATAATCAACTATAAATGAAGTAGTTTGAATACAGTCCAACTGTTTAATTTAAAACAACAATTAAATATTAGTCCAACTAATATATATTTAAATAATGACGAAGAATGAAATGAGCGCGTTTTGGCAAGTATCTACACGAAATTGCAAATTTAATACTTACCTCCCACTATTTTTCGACGAGCCTCTAGCCCTCTGTTGAGTACTCGGGAAACCTAGTTTCCTAGTGGGCTAGGATCCCGTTAATAGCACACAACCTTGACTTTGGCCAACAAGTTGTATGAAACTTAACTAGGTAGATCTCTAAGATCAATTGGATCTCATCCAATTCCTAGATCCAGTAGGTGGACATCCAAGTCCGAAACATATATCTAATTTATGACAATATATCCGATATATTCCCTAACTTTTTTCCTCTGAATCAACTAAGCCTTGGCTTTGGCACAACAAGCTTAATGATTCCAGTTAAGCGTAACCCATTGACCTTGGAAAGCTTCGTAATCGATGTCGATGGACAAGAAGTGATCTTGACTTTGGCCAACAAATCACAACTTGGACAAGACATGCGATATGGAACAAAACCTTCATGATTCAAACACATCGGCGATGGACAAAGGTCTTGACTTTGGCCAACAAACCAGTGCCAATCTTGGATCTTGAGAGAGAATCATTCAATGGAAGGAAAGCGCTTAATATTTATTGAGGGTTTTTCGCGTAATTGGCAATCAATTAATTATCTTTGATTAGGTCTCATCATACACCCTTAAGCATTCATTCTAAAAGCATAATAAGGCGCGATAAATAAATTAATAATGATATGCGGATGGATATCTCACAAATTGTTCCTAGAACAAATCTCTCATTTTCCTCTCTCCCGCTAGCACTATTCTTACTTCTACCCAATTACATAACACTTCTAAAGAAACCTCATTTACATTGAGGGGAATATGTGAGAAGAGAAATACAATGAGAAAAGAGGTAATAGGCTGGACACGCAGGTCCAATTTAATAAATTCTAAATTTATTACAACAATTTCAAAAATTGCCCTCACCCAACTAATATCCATTCGATATACATTATTCATACATACATCCAAGTATTCACACATAGCATGTTATCAATCAATCTAATCCAATTAATTAATCTTTAATTAATGACCATCCAATGTTCAAACAACGATTTGATTTGCGTGAGTCCAACTCGTTTAAGAATAATTACTCAAAGCACGTATTCTTGAATTATACCGAACTATAATTTTAAATCCAATTTAAATTATATTCATACTAATTCATATTTAATTCCAAATTAAATAATTACACTTTTAAAAGTGCCTTTTAGACTTGGATTCCAATTCAAATCTTTATGGGTCTCAAATGCCCAATTAGTATTCGATACTATTCAATTAAAGTCCAATGGGCTTTCAATTAATTCATTAGGCATGGGCTTTGACAATTATGGGTCAAACCCAAGATGCCAAGGCCCAATTAGGAATCACCATATGCCAAAATCAATTTAGGCCCATTAGGCCCAATTAAATTATTTAAAGGCCCAATTGTCATATTTGGACTTTATGGAAATGGTTTTAGGCCCAATTGGATCCAACCAATTATCCTAAACCAAACTTGGCCCAACCAAGCCCATTAAGCCCAAATACAACAAATTAAATTAACTCATTATTCCAAATCACAAATTAATTCAATTCAAGTGTAATTAACACAATTAATTAACTAATCTAATGTTTCCAAAACATTTAATTAATCCAATTAATTATGCTCTTTAATTCCAATTCATGTCCAACATAAATTGAAGCAAAACAATTCATTATAACATGCTTCATGCTCACGGTTTTGACAAGAAATAATTATGCAATTTGATTCCAATCTAATTAAATCAACATCCAATATACATTTCATGGCAACAACACATCCAATATGTCAAATTTCAAAAATTCCCATGAGCTTATCTAGGGTATATTTTCGGTCAACCTATATGATTTGGGGATTTTTGATCTAATCAATATTTCACAAATCCAACAATGCACAAATCCAATTCAACATCATATAAGCTCAACCAAATCATCAATTTGAAGAAATTATGTTCTAAACACAAAAACCGCAAATAAAGTCCATAAACCCTAGAATTCCAAATCAAGCTTAGGATGGCTCTATATACCATTGTTAGTCTCCAAGACATGTCCCAAGATCACTAAGCATGATTAAAGTGCGAATAATCAAAGAAAGTTGCGGAAAAACTTACTTTGATCGGATGGGTTTCAAGACTTTTTATGCATTTCCATGGAAGCTCCAAGCTTTGAATGAAGTTCTAAACCCTTGGGTGAGTTTCCCTATCACCTTGATTCACTCCTTTAAGTGCTAGCTTGAACAAAAATTGAGAGAAAATTTTCTCCTCCAAGGATCTAAACTTTCGGCCATGGTAGAGAGAATGGGAGAGATGAAGTTTTGTTTTGTTTTTCCAAAAAACAATTACCAAAATCATTTTCCAAAAAGTGTATATACTTTACCAAAAAGTAAAAAGTAAAGTGTGTTGTGTAAGTTACAATAAATACAAGCCAACCACTTCCATCACTTGTATAGACATTTGATGTAAGTTGGTGGGCCCTACTTTAAATTCAAAATTCAAGTGGGCTTACTCAACACACTTCGGGCTCGGTTTCGTTTAATCCGATTAAACGAATTTTCCGTCGCAACTTAATTAAATCCAATTTAATTAAATAATAATGCCTAGCAAAATTATTACGGAAGTCGCTCGTGAATTAATTCCAAATTAATTAGCTCGCTCGAATTAAAATCCAATTTTAATTCCGCATTGAAAACTAATTTCAATTAATATATAAAATATAGTATTTTAGCCCAATTAAGTAAATTAAATAATAAAATCTAATTTCACTATTAAATTTACTTTACCGATTAATTCCAAATTAATCGCGTTCTCTCTTCTCGACGAATTTAATCACATATAAATTCTCGACGCAATTAATCCTAGATTAATTCTCTCTTGTGATAATTAATTCCCAGATTAATTATTACCGTAATTAATCCAAGATTAATTTTATCTTTCATAATTAATCCCAGATTAATTTTCTGTTCGAGTCAAATCTCAACGGTGAACCTTCGGGAAGCGACCCAAGAGATTCCTGGATATGTTGGCAGTAAATACGGTTATCAGACTATCCGAATACGTGCGTACCTAGTTACACGTCCTTACCGATTTACAAGACATGGTTGGCTTCTAGCAAAGCACCGTGCCTACCCAATTCTCCGGAAATATTCTGTAAACGAATATGTAATCTTTGTCAGGTGTAGTATATGTAGTATTGCGTATTACGATCCAGTATCAGATGTCACATGCTAGGCCTAGGGCTGGAATTGTGTCTGCCCCGTACGAAGCATATATCGGATCTCTGGTAACTAGTCTCTATAATCGGATAATCATGACCTTGTCATATTATCCCGATAGCTGCAGTATACAAGAGTACCAATTCCGTATCCTGCGTGATCATCATCTCCATATGACCGAAGTGATACTTCCATCTTGACATCACACCCAATACACTATGATTCTCAATATACCTAGAAGAGGCGTACACAGAACCTGTTAAAGCCCCAAAAGACCAAAACCAAAGTATATTGATTGTCGCAAGTATTAACGATGCAAGTCTCAGGTTAAGACCAAATACACCTACCCTGATACGGACTTCCATATACACATAATCATACTACCAATGGAATTCCGAGGGGTCTATCCAGAGCGAAGCTGTTTCTGTACCATCGGTAAACACAACCTCCTATTACACTTGCATGAGTATCCAATACCCAAATATATGAGAACTATATCGTTATGCTCCCATAACACGCACAAGTGCAATATCAATCTATTCCGCATTATCGATGTCCAATCTCGATAATACTACGACTAGGGATATTTAATGATTAAACCTTAATGGATTAATATTGTCTCATATCATATTAATCCGGAACTAATCATATGGACTTTTATAATTTATATATCCTGGTAATCCAATCACATAGTTAATTTGTACAAAAACACCATATTTTGTACAAATAGTGATGCTATGGGTCATAATTGTCCAACAAGAAGCACCTCGCAATCAACTCAACTCAGTTCGGGAATGAATCCCAGAGATTGAAGTATCTCACACCCAGCATGGTTCGGGAATGAATCCCAGGGGTCGAAGCACCTCTCTATCAACTCAACTCAGTTCGGGAATGAATCCCAAAGATCGAATCATCTCACACCCAACATGGTTCAGGAATGAATCCCAGGGGTCGAAGCACCTCGCCATCAACTCAACTCAGTTTGGGAATGAATCCCAGAGATCGAAGCATCTCACACCCACCATGGTTCGGGAATGAATCCTAGGGGTCGAAGCACCTCGCCATCAACTCAACTCAGTTCTGGAATGAATCCCAGAGATCAAAGCATCTCACACCCAACATGGTTTGGGAATGAATCCCAGGGGTCGAAGCACCTCGCCATCAACTCAACTCAACTCAGTTCGGGAATGAATCCCAGAGATCGAAATATCTCACACCCAGCATGGTTCGGGAATGAATCCCAGGGGTCGAAACACCTCACCATCAACTCAACTCAGTTCGAGAATAAATCCCAGAGATCGAAGCATCTCACACCCAACATGGTTCGGGAATGAATCCTAGGGGTCGAAACACCTCGCCATCAACTAAAACTCAGTTCGAGAATGAATCCTAAAGATCGAAGCATCTCACACCCAGCATGGTTCCAGAATTAATCCTAGGAGTCGAAGCTGTTAGGGATATGCCCTATACCCAACTTGTGGATGGGCTATATGTACATGTATTTGTAATATTTTCATTAATTAATAAAATGGCAATCTTTATTATACGTGTCTTACATAACTTATATGAATCATCAACACTGTAATAAAGCCCTTGGAGTAATAAGACGATGGCTTCCACGCCTTATGAGAATCATTACTCTTAAATGTTCCTAGTCATAGTTTTGTGAATAATCTGGGCGTTCACAAAGCGGAAAGACTAGCATGATGATATGATCCGCCCTTAAGTGGGGTAGCCAATCTCATAGGCTACTAGCAGAGATTCGTCTGCTTGGTGTATCACATGGATGCACGAGTTGCTCGTGTCCATTGAACTGACCGCCAAAAGTTTTCATATAGAGTGTTTATCCCATTGTGGGACACAGAAACTGAGCGATGCATGCTATTCCGGGCTCGCTGCCCGATTGGGAGTACGAAGTAGTCCGCGAGGGACTAAACCGGAGAATAAAGGAGTCGTCACCCGGTGTGAACCGGGAAAATGAGATTTAAGGCTGCACTCACCCCTCGCAAGGGAAGACCTCAAACCGTTGGTTTCGGAATGGTCCCTTACTTATGCCACTTATAATAAAATGATTTGTACAATAATCTAACCAAGCCTAAGCAACATATTTCCAAGGATAATTTACTCCTAAGTTCACATGCATAGGTACAAAGCTCATATCTAAGTTTACATATAACATATTTTCATATTTGCATACAATCTATTTACATACAATCTATGTCCAAATTTGCATACAACCTATTTGCATACAATCTATGTCCAAATTCATGCATAGAGATCAATTGACATACGGAAGGCATACAATTTCGCATTGGTAGGCACAAAAGCGCAAACAAATAACATTCATACAAGCATGTATATTAAGGAAAGACGCTTAAGTGCGTAATAGAAATAGATAACTCAAGAGGTAATACAAATGCATAAGATAGAAAGAGACAACTATATGCTAAGATAGGCATGTCGTGATGTGATGCAAAAAAGATCTCTAGAATTGACACGAACACATACGTGGGTCTTTTTTGGGGGTATTGTGATATAGTTCGGGGCTGTTTTAGAGGTGCCTGATGCGTCAAAGAGAGCTGCTATTTTAAGTGTTTGTGGCTTTTGTGTGAGGGCTGAGTTATGCGGCTAGAGGCTAGATGACGTGTTGTGGAGTGGACAGGCTAGGCGTGGAGGCAATTGATGCGTGAAGGTTGTGTAACGTGCGCTGCAAGGGGAATTTGTGGACTGAGTGGCTGCTAAGGGCGTATGGGACTTGGCTTGCTGTGTTGAATGTGTGGTCAATGGGCAGTTTATTTGTGAGGGGGCTGTGTGTGCCTTGGTAAGTGACGTGAGGGCTGATTTTATGGCAGCAACGTGAGGGTTATGAGCTGGGCGCAAAGGGGCAGGCTGTGACGAGTGTGCTAGGTCAGTGAGCTGTTTACATGAGTAGATTTTAGGTGACTGAGCATAAGTGGTTTTTGAGTGAAGTTCGCAGGTGCGTGGAAGCCTTTAGGGTTTTTGTGTGTGTGCTGTGTGGAGGGTATAGGTCATTGGCGTGAGTGGGTTGCCTTGTTGGCGTGAGATGGGCAGGCTCTTGATACGTGAGGGTTATGGGTTGGTTGAGGGGTCAGTGTGTGATGAGGCTGGGCGTGCATGTATCTTGGGTTTTTTGTGCGTGAACAAAGGAAAATGCAAGGGTTGATAATATGGGTGCACCAATGATAATAGATCGAGCCAAGATAGGGATAGATGATGTAATCAATAGATAAAAGACGCGGCAAATATCATGGTAAAGGTAGCCTTTTAGGCTTTCATTCCCCCAAATGGAGAACCTTTTAATCCAACACAATAAGCCCATGCGCTTTTCATTATAATGCATACAAAGATAAATATAACTATATCGGACTTCGTATACCCGATTGAACACATTTTACATCCAACCGAATATACACCGATCGGCGCGGCAAAACATCGTGATAAAGGGTTTTAACCCCTCAAAATATGGGACCTTTAATCCAACTTACTAAGCCTATGCGCTCGATCATATCATGCATATTAAAATAAAGACAATCATATCGGACTCCGTATACCCGATTGAACACATCTTAAGTTCAATCAAATATACATCAATCGGCGCGGTAAATCATCGTGGTAAAGGATTTTAACCCCTCAGAATAGGGGACCTTTAATCCACCTTACTAAGCCCATGCGCTCGATCACGTCATACATATAAATAATAAAAAAACAATAATATCGGAATTCGTATACCCGATTGAACACATCTTACATTCAACCGAATATACATCAATCGGCGCGGTAAAGCATCGTGATAAAGGATTTTAACCCCTCAAAATAGGGGACCTTTAGTCCAACTTACTAAGCCCATGCGCTCGATCATATCATTACATAAACAAATAACATGCGGAATTTAAATGACGAATAATAAATAAATTAAAGCAACATAAAATAAAAGAATGTGTCGTTTACTCAAGTGGTACGTGGAGTTGTATCCCGAGTACAGATCATACTATCGTCCACTCGGAATCGGCTATGGAATTTATGTCCGGGTTTCCATCCGATATACCGCGAGAGTTGACATATCTTTCATTTTATTCCAAGGCCACAACATACAATATTATGTAATACGTGCATATTTATCTACTCAAGGGCCACAACATGCATTTTAACATAATAATCCTGTGAACAATACTCAATAAATAATAAAAATAAAACTGAAAACGAGTGTGAAAAATACCCTCAGGTCTAACCTTTTTTGCCGACTTTCGGATTTGCGTTTCACGGAGATCGGAAGGGTTAAAGCTCCTCAACTTCTCCGGTTCACTGGTTTAGCGTCTTAACTCACTGTTTTGCTATTTTTCTTGCTATTTGATCTTCGTTTTGCTGCTGTTTCCTCTGTATTTTCTGCTTACAATTTCAGGTCTTCAAAGCTACTGTTTTTGCATTTTTTAGGGGGTCTAAGGGCTGTGTTTTTCGATTGTTTAAGGAGGCTTAGAGTGCCGTTTTTTATGTTACTGTTTTAAGTACTTTAAGGACTATTTTAGGGGTGCAGGGCTGCTATTTCTACGTGTAAAAGGGCTGTTGTTTGGGGCGTTTTTACTAACTGTTTTGGGCGTGGATGGTTGCTGTTTTTGGGGTAATTTTCGGTGTACGTGTAGGGGTTTATAGGGCTGGTTTTCGGTGGTGATTAGGGTGTTTGAGGGCTGGTTGTTTTCGGCTATGGAGGAGGGAAGAGATGAAGAGAAATCTTGTTGTTATTTTTGTGATTTGCGTGAACTGTTTGAAGCTTTAGGAGAGAAATTTTTTTTTTGTTATTTTTCTTTGGTGAATGCGTCAACTAGAGAGGGAGGGAATGGCTTGGCTTTGGGTTGTTTATATAGGCAAGGTCTAGGGCTTCTCCTTGTCTCACAAGGAAGGGATATTTGGTATTAAAGAGAGATATGATTTGGTGTTTGACAAGGAAAGCAAGGGATTTGATGGGGGACAAATTTTGGTGAATTAGGAAGGTTGAATATTTTATTGGCTTGGTTTAGGAATACAATTTGTTAGATTAGGAAGTCAATTTTTTAATTGGTTATGATTGATTTTAATTAGGCATAATATTTCTTTAATTTAGTATATAATATTTTAAGTTAGGAAGTTACAATATTTTAATTTGGTATAATTATATTTTATGTCTTATTTAATTTGGTATATCAATTAATTAATATTTTATTTAGTTAATGTTTAATTTAATTAATATTTGATTTAATTTGGATGTAATTTAGGGTGATATGGGCGTGTGGGCCTCTCTTGGTGGGCTAGGTGTGGTGTTGGTTTGGTGAGTGGGCTTAGGTGGGTGGCAAGGGTTATGGGCCAAGGTTAAAAGGTTTGCGGGTTTTTTGGGCCAAATGTGCTCTAAACGGAGGTCCAACAAGTGAGCTTGACGCTAAACAAATGAATAAGGATCTAACGAAATACCGATTCCCTTCCGACGACCGTTTCCCGCAATATCCTTAACTAAAAAGGTAGTGCCTCCAACTGAGACTCATTATCGGGTTTCACATGCAAAAATGCAATGCCTACAGTCGCCCCCACTTTGATGGGACTTGTGCAGTGTGTGACTTTGAACAATCCTAAGTTGTGTGTTGAGTAAGCCAACTCAAATTTAGAATTTCAAAGTGGTGGGACCCACTTGACTTACATCAATTGTTTGACATTTGATGGAAGTGGTTGGCTACCATTAATGCCATCTTTCACACAACTAAAGTGTGTTGAACAAGTTTAGACACACTTACTTTTGTTTTTAAAACAATACAACAAAACAACTCATCTCTCTCTTTTGTTCTCCCATAGCCGAATATGCTACTCCTTGGAGGAGAAAATTTTCTTTCCAATTTTGTTCAAGCTAGCACTTAAAGGAGTCAAACAAAAGTGATAGGGAAACTCACCCTCGAGTTTATAACTCAACGACATAGCTTGGAGCTTCTACATCCTTCAAAATTTTTGAAATCTCAACCGATTAATCGCAACTTATCTTTGATTTATTCACACAAAAATCAATCTTAGAGACCCTTGGCATGTCTAGGACACTAACAAGAACTTGTATGAAAGATTGATGCATGTAAGTAAGCTTAAAATGGTTTTAAAGGCTTACTTTTGATTCTTTAGAAATCAAGTTGACATTCTAGAGTTTTTGAGCCATTCCTTGGTGACCTAGAATTGTTCTAGAGTTATTTAAAAGTGGTGAGGCTTGTTTGGTGAAGTATTGAATGGATTAAAGTGTTGGATTTTAAAGATTTGGTTAAATTGGTCAATTTGATGAAATTGAAAAATTGGATTTCTTAACCCACTCCAAATTTTGGGATTTTCATATATGTCATGTATTATGGTATGAATATGATGCATGTAAATTTTTGGGTTGATTGGATTTGATCTTGGCATGTTTTAAACAAAATGGACCAAATTACAATTAATTTAAATTTTGGGGTGCTCACGGCAATTTCAGAAAAGTTTGGGGATTTGTTGCAAATATGATTTTGATGTATTAGATATGTTGGAAATCATTTTAGAAGTGATTTAGAATCATCCAAAATTGTATTTGACAATTTTAGGACTAAAATGACATTTTTGCAAAATTATGGGGCAATTCGGTAATTACCAATAAAATTGATTTCTTGTGTAATTTTTCATAATTTAATAATTGGATAATTAAATAAATAAGTTTATTTGATTGATTCAAGAAAAATTTTTAAATCGGAAAATTTTGATTTTCCCTATTCCGCTGCGTTACCGGATTTCCGCCATAAAACCCCATACAAAATGGTATCAAAGCGAGTCTGATTCTGGCCACCCTAATATGATTATGCCTTTTAAATTCAATGTTTAATTTATTCTTTACTTGTTACATGCATGTATTTATTTAATTTGATTAAATAAAATAAAAAACATCTTTTACGGAAAATCCCTAATTAATAAGGTTTTATGTGAATTATGTATTGGATGCATATTACATGGTCTGTCTTGACAATACAATTTATGAATATTTTTCCGTGACTACATCCGAGACCATGCCTCTGCTGTGAGGGTGTAGTCGATAGAAATTTATTTATACAAGATATATATCAGATACTAGATAAATTTAAGCGAAATCGGAATCCTGAACGTGCCCAAGCTGTCAGGGTTACGCAAGTAGCTTGAGTTTATCATTGATGAGTTTAACCATGGTACGTCTCCTAGTGAACGTGCCCAACCTGTCACAACGAGAAACGAACAGGACCAGAAACCAATGAGTCACTATTGAGTGATTGACAAATGAGTTGACTACCTGATGAGTATACGTAGGCGAGACCGTGCCTCTGTTGTGAGTTGAAATATATTCATGGGATCCATCTTTCACTATTTTTATTTAATTTAATTATTAAATCTTTGTATTTTGTTTGGGGATTACAATATTGCATGATTTAGTGGGATGGGCATTTTTAGATTAAAAATCCATGATCTAGTTAATGCTTTTTGATATTATTTGAAACTGCTTAATTTCTACTAACCGTTTTTTGTAATCTATATGATAGATTTGCGATGGCGGCACCATCCACTAATCATTTTGCGCGTAAGTTAGATGCGAACAAACTCAAAGGCGCTGAGAAATTCGCCGATTGTGACTTGGATTTGAGTATCGTCCTTGATTCCGAGAAGTTGGGATATGTTCTTGAGGGTCCGCTACCCCTTTCTGTGGCAGAGGACGCAACACCGGAGGAACACCAAGTTTTTCAAGCTTGGAAAGATGATGACTTAAAAGTTAAGTCATATCTCTTAAGTTCGCTGTCACCGGGACTCAAGAAACAATACTATGGCATGTCAGATGCGTATAGTATGATGTTATGATTAAGAGAATTTTTTGAGAACCAAGAACAAGTCGTTGTTCATAAGGTCGCAATGGAACTGTTCCATGCGCGATTGGATGAGGGGCAAGCTGTGAGCTCGCATGTTCTTCATATGATCGATTTGATCGATCAATTGAGGCAACATAATCTCCCTCTCAATGAAATTCTCGGTAGGAGTGTCATTCTTGGTTCGCTTTCAGCTTCATATCGCCAATTCGTGATGTACTTCAACATGAATGGGATTATTTGTACCTACCATGAGCTGTATAGGATGTTGCTCACGGCGGAAGAGGACCTAAGGAAGGGGGTACCGACTCGACCTCCGAGACCTACTTCACTTTCTGCTTCTTCCCAGACTTGGTCAGGGGAAAGAATAAGAAGGGGAAGAAGAAGAAGGGTTTCGGTCCTCAACCACAGCCAAAGATAGCAAAGCCCAAAAGGGCTTCTGACGATAAGTGCCATCACTGCAGCAAAGTCGGGCACTGGAAAATGAACTGTCCTGACTACATTGCCCAGCTAAAGAATGAGAGAGCATCTACATCAGGTACATTTATTTTTCCAGTTATTGATATATCTTTGGCTTGTGAAGCCGTCACATCCAGCTGAATTTTAGATTCTGCGTGTCCTATTTACATTTGCAATTCATTGCAGGTGCTGAAGGAAAGTAGGAAACTGAAGCTTGGAGAGATGCAGTTGCGATTTGGGAGTGGAGACTCTCTGGATGCAGTTGCAGTGGGAGTATACGAGATCCCTTTGCCGAATAGGACACTTTTGTTATATGACTGCCATTTTATACCAGGATGTGTAGCTAATATTATATCTCTTTTTGTATTGGATATAGAAGGTTATCGTATTAATATTAAGAACTGTTCATTGTATTTATATGATAAACGTAATATTCAGATCCTTGTTGTCCAAACCAGCATGGTCATTATACATTGCAAACTTCTAAAGATATTTTAAATACTAGAGTTAATAAACGTAGTTTACCTGTTGTTAATAATACTGAACTTTGGCATATGCGGCTAGGTCATATATGTGTTAAACGCCTTACCCAATTGGTTAGGAATGGTTTGATACCAGATCTCACCATTGAACCCTATCCAACTTGTGAATCGTGTATTCAGGGTAAGATGACCAAAGCCTCATTTTCAAGTGTTGGACACCGTGCCACTAACTTACTAGAACTCGTAAATTCTGATGTATGTGGTCCACTAAGTCAAACTGCTCACAGTGGTTATTCGTACTTTGTTACCTTTATTTGATGATTTGTCACGGTACGATTATGTGTATTTGATGCGACATAAATCAGAAACCTTTGAAAAGTTCAAAGAGTTCTTAAATGAAGTAGAAAAACAAACTGATCAATATATTAAATGCCTTCGATCCGATCGAGGAGGCGAATATATAAGCAGTGAGTTCATGGATTATATGAAGGAGAATGAGATTCTCGCTCAATATACTCCTCCAGGTACTCCACAACACAATGGAGTGTCTGAGAGGAGAAATCAGACTTTATTGGATATGGTCCGATCGATGTTGAGTTTTACATATTTGCCCTATTACTTATGGGGCTAGTCTCTTTTAACAGTTGCACATCTTTTGAATAAGATTCCTTCAAAAGCTGTTCCTACAACTCCGTATGAGATATGGACCGGTAGGAGACCAAATCTTAGTTACATTAAGGTTTGGGGTTATCCTGCCTATGTCAGGGTGACTCAGTAATATAAGCTTTCACCTCGAGGGAAAAAGTTAGGTTTGTTGGATATCCTTCGGAAATGAAGGGATATCTGTTCTATGATACCAAGCATCAAAATATGTCCGTAGCTCGCTTTGTAAGATTTCTAGAAGTAGAATTTTTTTCAGAAGGTGGTAATCATAGACAAGTTGAACTTGATGAAGTCCAACATGAAAACAATGAACCAACAGAGGAACCTGAAGTTCAAGTAGATGAATGACCTTCAACACACACACTCCGTAGGTCACAAAGGGTATCAAGACCTCATTAACGCTTGTATTTGATACAAGAAAAGAGTCTTGATGTTCTCTTAGTTGAAGAGACTGATCCTTTTACCTATAGAGAATCGATGTTGGACATCGACTCCGTGAAATGGCAAAATGCCATGAAATTCGAGTTGGACTCAATGCATGAGAATCAAATTTGGGACTTGGTTCCGCTTCCCGAAGGAATTGTTCCTATCGGTTGTAAATGGGTTTACAAGAGGAAGCGCGGGTCTGACGGTAAGGTTGAAACTTACAAGGCCCGACTGGTAGCAAAAGGTTACACGCAGCGACCTTGCGTCGACTATGATGAAACTTTTTCACCAGTGGCAATGCTTTAAGTCTATTCGGATTTTGCTTTCTATAGTTGCGTATCATGACTATGAGATTTGGCAAATGGATGTTAAAACAGCTTTTCTAAATGGATTTCTTGATGAAGAAATCTATATGGAACATCCAGAAGGTTTTGCGTCCAGCAAAAACTCGGGTATGGTATGTAAGCTTAAGAAGTCCATTTATGGACTTAAACAAGCTTCAAAAAGTTGGAATCTTCGATTCGACGAGATTATTAGATCGTCTGATTTTCTCAAGAATTCGAAAGAATCCTGTGTGTATCAAAAGGCCAGTGGGAGCATGGTCTTATTTTTAGTCCTCTATGTTGATGACATCCTAATCATTGGTAATGGAGGTGCAGTTTGCTGGAAGAGTTCCAAACATGGGTCTACAACAGATTCCACCACAGAGGCGGAATACATTGCAGCTTCTGAAGCTACAAAGGAAGCTGTATGGATTAGGAACTTTATCACAGAATTGGGAGTTATCCCAAGTATCGAGAATGCAATTCTGTTATATTGTGATAATATTGGAGCCATTGCGCAAGCAAAGGAACCAAGGGCGCATCAGAAGTCGAAGCATGTGGATCTCAAGTACCACATCATTCGATAGATTGTGTCGCGAGGGGATATTATCGTGTGTAAGGTACCGAGTGAAGATAATGTAGCAGACCCGCTGAGAAAGGCCATACCTCCGAAGTTGTTTGATAAACACGTGGAGTCGATGGGTATTAGATACAGTCGATATTGGCACTAGAGCAAGTGGGAGATTTTGTTGAGGTTGGTGCTCAGAGCGCCAATTCCCAATTGTATTTCTTTGAGAATACTACTGTAAAACATTTTATTATGAATAATACAAGCAGTTTCTGTAATATAATATATCTTTTAATATGGTAAAGACGTAATTGACCTTATGATGATTAGTCATGATACTGTTGCAAAAGCGTCGCAACTGACATTGAGTTGTATCATGACGTTGTCATTCTCAGACAGTTCCTGATCAAGGTTTACACTACTTGGTCAGTAAAGTAAACTCGTTGAGACCGGTACATGTCGTATACTGGAATATATGATTCCAATGGTTTCTCAATGAACCATGAGTCTTGGAGACTCGTATAGACGTGTAGGTGTTTATAGCGGATAAACACTGAACGACTCACCGAAGATTCTTAATGATGGTACACCAGTTTCAATAAGAATCTTCTCGGGTTGAGTAGCATTTGTGATTCTTAGACTTGAGATACCACTGTGGGCACATGAGACATCTTCCACACTTAGATGGCAGTCACGTCACCGATCTATTTAGATCAGACCTCCGCATGTTCGTTAGATGTCGATAGATCCTCAGGGTGTCCTTTGTGTGTCGAGATAGGATTCGTCAGTTATGTGTACAGAGCATAGGTAGTCCATATATGATTAGCAATCAGATAAAAACCATGGGCCTGTGGTACACTATAGAAGTCAAATCTAAGTGTTCTCTTTTTGAGATGTCTAATAGAGACGTCGACGAGATAGTCCCTATAGAGATTTGACGTTTACATCTATATCTCTGGGATATATCCGGATACATGTGACGGAGGTATTATACATATGCCATGACCTCGAACTGTATGATTTAGCGAGATTATCTGTGGTCGTCATAATTTATGAGTGGGTAAATTATGGACACGAAATTGGATTTCGTGACAGATATGCCTGACTCTATTAAGTCTCACTAATGAAATATACTCGTAGAGCACTAGGGCAACATTTATAAATAATACTGATTATTTATAAGTTGTTTAAAGGTTAAACACAAAATTACATGTGAATGGACCCAATAGTCATTTCCTACTTTTTGTGTATTTGCATTTAATATTAGATTTTATCAAATACACATTAATTAATTATCAAATTGAGATATTTGACTAATATCATAAATATATATGTATTTGATATTTAATGTAAATATAATACATATATTTAATATATTTGTATTTAAATAATTATTTAATTATTTAATTGTTAAATAATTAAATTAATTAAAAATATAAATATCCTAAGTTATGATATTTATTTTAATGACTTCGTTGCAATTGTTGACTTGCTTTATTTCATTAAAGTGTTGATGATTACAAATGCAAGTTGACAAGTTGCAAATTAAAGGAAACAAAATATCTAGATATTTACATTACCAAAATTCGGCCAAGGGCTTGCTGGTTGGTATATATTGTTTTGTTTTCATTTTAGGGTTTAAGAAGTTCAAATACACTAAAACAAAACACAAAAGAAGTAGAGAGCAAAGGTTGAAGGAAAAAGGAAAAGACTTGGAAAAACTTGATTTTTGTAAGTATTTCTTCAAAACCTTAAACATGAAAATTATTTCTAACAAGATTAGCATCATTTTGTGTTACTTTGATGTTCTTTCTACTCTTATAGTTTGTGTTTATTTGGTTGAGAACTTGTATGAAAGATTGATGCATGTAAGTAAGCTTAAAATGGTTTTAAAGGCTACTTTTGATTCTTTAGAAATCAAGTTGCCATTCTAGAGTTGTTGAGCCACTCCTTGGTGACCTAGAATTGTTCTAGAGTTATTTCAAAGTGGTGAGGCTTGTTTGGTGAAGTATTGAATGGATTAAAGTGTTGGATTTTAAAGATTTGGTTAAATTGGTCAATTTGATGAAATTGAAAAATTAGGGTTCTTAACCCACTCCAAATTTGGGGCTTTTCATATATGTCATGTATTATCGTATGAATATGATGCATGTAAATTTTTGGGTTGATTGGATTTGATCTTGGCATGTTTTGAACAAAAGGGACCAAATTGCAATTAATTGAAATTTTGGGGTGCTCACGGCAATTTCAGAAAAGTTTGGGGATTTGTTGCAAATCTGATTTTGATGTATTAGATATGTTGGAAATCATTTTAGAAGTGATTTAGAATCATCCAAAATTGTATTTGACAATTTTAGGACTAAAATGACATATTTGTAAAGTTGTGGAGTAATTCGGTAATTACCAATAAATTTGATTTCTTATATAATTTTTCAGAATTTAATAATTGGATAATTAAATAAATAAGTTTATTTGATTGATCAAAGAAAAATCTTGAAATCGGAAAATTTTGATTTTCTCCTATTCCGCTGCGTTACCAGATTTCCGCCATAAAACCCCCTACAGTATCAACATTCAATAATTAATTCAATTCATTGTAGTATCTACTCTTTTGATAGTTATTTGATAAAATATAAAAGTTATAAATAAAAAATATTTAATCGTATGAATTAACATACTATTTGAGATGAATTTTTAAAATTTATTGCACTTAAAGTGGAGTCAATAAAAACTTGTGAGATTTCAAATATGATAAAGAATGAGTTCAATATAAGGGATCTGCTAGTTTAATAGGGTATGGGTGTTGGGTTTAATCTCAGCCTTTGAATTTAATCACAGCTTTTGGAGGAAAATGCAAAAGTTGAGATTAAACTGACTCTTTTAAAAGATTAAAAAATTTAAAAAATCAGTTACCTTAAATATTGGGTATTATGAAATTTTAGATATTAAATATAAAAATTTAGGGCATTGAACATGAAAATATAGGCATAAAACATGAATTTTGTCTTTTACTAAACATACAAAAATTTTGACATTTATTTGATATTGATGAGGTCTCATTTGAATTTTTTAGCATTAATCTGAAATTTTCGATATTAAACATGAAAATTGGATAATAAACATGCAAAATCGACGAACCCAAAAATTATTACCATTAACTTGAAGTTTTGGTCATTAAACATGAAAATTGGGCATTGAATATGAAAATATTTTTACACGTGTATTATTGCTCATCAGAAATTTCATAACATTAACATACAAATTTTGACATTAAAAATGAAAATAGGGCATTGCATTAACTTGAAAATTTAGTCATTAAATATGAATATATGACATTAAACATGAAAATAATGAATTAACTTAAAATTTTAGACATTAAATATGAACATATGACATTAAACATGAAAATAGTGCATTAAACTGAAAATTTAGGCATTAAATATGAACATAGGGCATTAAACATGAAAATAGAGAATTAACTGAAAATTTAGACATTAAATATGAACATATGACATTAAATATGAAATTTTGGCCATTAAACATAAAATATAAAATTATTAGTTTGTGAGCATTAACTTGAAATTGTCGGCATTAAACATGGAATTTAGACATCAAACATGAAAATTACAAATTTATTACATTATATATCATTAACATGAAAATTTGGATAACAAATATGAAAATATAACATTAAACATGCAAAATCGGAAACATAAAATTGTATTAATATTAACATGAAATTTAGGGTATTAAACATGAAAATAATACATCGAAAATGAAAAAAATTTCACATGTGATATAAGATTTTGAGATTTCACACGTGTATAATTGCTCACCTGAAATTTCATAATATTAATATATAAATTTGGACATTAAAAATGAAAAGCATGACATTAAACATGAAAAAAGTATATTAACATGAAAATAGAGGCATTAAATATGAAAATAGAACATTAAACATGAAAATTTATTTTAAACATGATTTGATATTGATTTAATAATTTTATTTTTATTTATTTAAATAATTTTATTTTATTAATATTATATTATATTATAAATATAATAATATTATTTTTTACATCAACCGATAAAAATTATAAAGTGCTTGCAGGACAGCACGTCCCCAAGAATTGGTTCCCCCATACAACAGTCATGCCCGAAATATAAAAATATAATCCTAGTGACTCAACGAATAGGGATTACTTTCTTTCTTTTTTTTTTTTTTTTTTTTTTTTTTTTTTTGGAAACGATGGAAACCCCACCACCAAACCACCCATTCTGGGCTGCGGCGCAGGTAAAACCACCGGCTGTCCCAAGCTCTTACAAGAAGTGCACCCCCTGGATTCGAACTCAGAACCTCAATGTGAGATCCTGGACTCTACACCACCAAGCCACACCCCTTGGGGACACGAATAGGGATTACATTTAAATATTTTTAAGGTTTCTTTTTTTAATTGAAATTTGATAAGTTGTAAAAGTGTTCTTCTTTTATGAGTACAGCTCGTTCGATTTTGACACATTTTTGTAATCAATCAATCAAAACTCACCACTCAGTATCCAATTCACCAATTAAGTTTAGGGTTGACAATGGAAGGATCGGGACGGGCTTTGGTCAAGTCCTAATCCTGAAAATATATTAAAGTATTTTTAAAAAAAAATTAATTAAATAGATGTATTTTTTAAGAATAATATTGACATAACTTCATTATAAAATAATTTTTTCAAAAATTTACGCTGTAAAATATATTATAAGTTCTAATTATTAGTAAATATTAATACAACTTAAACAAATTTAAGAATAATAATAAACCATAAAACACTACATTAGTATATTAAACAATATTAATAATAAATTATTTTAAATTGTAAACATATAATTATACAAATATATATAATTTTTCTAAATTACATTTAATAAAGGACTGGACCAAGATTTTTATTTTAAAAATTCTTATTTGACTCTTTAATTAAAGGACTTTATAATTTAAAATCATAGCCCCGATCCATATAAAAATGGTTCTGTATGTCCGAACCTGATTTTCGACCATAATAAGTAATAAGTGCATAAAAAAAATAAATTAAATTACTCAAACACCTGATGTTGATGTAAGCATTGTTAAAAATGTGTTCCAAAATTATACGTACCCATCTCACGCCTAGCACATAGCTATCAGCATTGTATCTCCGTGACTCCGTCAACGATTTGATAAGATTCGGTATAGTTTTTGATGGTACAATTAACAGCTATCGAGAAAAAAGATAAAGGATTGTTTAATAAAGATATGGCTAGCCAAATCTGGTGGTGCTGCAATTAGAGCAATTTCGCCCACAAATCCGCAAACCCGTAAAAATTCATCCGTAATGGGTAGGATTTGGTAAATACTTAAGCGGGTTTGGTAATTTAAAATAAAACCCGCTGTGGGTTTGGTGCGGGTTTGGTAATTAAGCAAAACCAGCGGATACCCACTGCGGGTATCCGCTACCCGCAAGCTTAATTTTTTATTTTATTTTATATCTTGAGGGTAAAAAAATCTCTCATATAAAAGGACTCACTAATTTACAATTTTTGAATTGCTCTATCTTAATATTTTTGAATTACTTTTAGTTATGGTTCAATAATTTTGATGATTGGAATTTAACATAATGAAAGATATTCAGCTAGTGCTTCATGTAGTTAATTGTGAGAATATGAATTTGACATTATGTTATAAATATTTTAAACTTTTATTTATGTGTCCTAATTTGTAAACTATCACATACATTTTTTTTTATATGTTATGAAAAAATATCAATATTTAATTAAAAGATTTTATTATCAAGAGCATAAAAAAATTCAATATCTTAAAAACCCGTAAAAAATCCCCTGGGTACCAGTGCGGGTTTGATAATTTATTTTTATATGCGGGTGCGAGTTTGGTAATGAAAATTAAAACCCGCAACGGATATAGTACGGATTTATTAATTTATTTACATATGTGGGTGCGGGTTTAATAATGGCAAACCCGCACCAAACCCTACCGACTGCCATCCCTAGCTGCCATGGTGATGAAATCAGCGAATGTACTGGACTTGATTTTCCCAACAAGTGAAGGCGCGTTTTTCTCACCTTCAATGATTGCGAGTAGGCCTCCGACCAAGAATCTCGAGGTGTCGGACATGCTTGGCCGCTATGAAGTACTCAAGTGACCAGCTCAAGGATAATAATAATAATGTAAAATGATAAGAAATGCTAGTAATCCACAAAATAAATCTATTTTTCTCTAAAGAGATTTTAAAATAAGGAAGCCCTCCTAACAGATTAAAAATATATATAAAATTTAATATATTAATAGATATAAAATATAATTTTTAATGTAATTTTTCTTTGATTTTGCAGGTATCCACATTTAATTATAAAATGAAGATGCACACTTTATAATGAGTAAACAAGTGCTATCTCACTTAGTCAAAACACTCATATTCCATTTAGTATGTCTTGGGTTCGATTTTAAAATAAGGAAGCCCTCCATTTAGTATGTCTTGGGTTCGATTCAATACACCTCTTGCTGGAACTTTGTCTCAGGAGGTTTGAACCTTACACACCTTTTTCCCTTGCACGCGTAAAACCTGCGCAAACAGTTTTTGACGACCACAGTGGGAGACTTGGTGTAACAAAGTGGAAACGCTCAGACTGGCTCAACCGCAGAGGAAGGTGGACTGAAGCAAACCAACCAGCCCAGCGTTCCGGCCATAGTAGGTCAGTTTGAGGGTCTAGCAGATGCCATCCGGTACGAATCTATGAGGGAATTCAGCCCTAATGCGATGCGCGCACTGTTTGGCGAATTCACGCAGGATGTCGTAGAACAGGTCAGGCTCCAAAATGCGCACGTTATAGATAAATTTATATCGACTAGCAATTCACATTACGAAAATATGGCCAAACACCTGAACTCAATGAATGAATTAATGGCCAAATGTGTGAACGGCGGAACAACACTGCCGTGGACTACGCCTCTCCCTGCAACAAGCGGTCAGGAGGCTGGTCCCAGTAGTGTCCCCCCACAAGTGGCCAATATCCCTATGGTTCTCAGGGGAAGAACAAGCCCAGGAGGGAACGGACCACAGTTGGGGCCAAACATCCATCAAGGGCCAAATATGGTTCAACATGAAATTGTGATGCCTCAGGGCGCCCAAACTTCTCAAGGACAGAATCACAATTATGTCCCACTTTTGAGAGGGCCGCAACCGCCGCCCATGGCTATGCCATTTAATGGCAACGACATACTAAGGGAGCAAATGACCGAAATCCTACAAAACCAGTTTGGTCTAGGCATACGGCCAATTCGGCCAAGATATCGGAAGCCTTACCTTGGCCGAGAAATTACAAGATACCGAAATTTACCCTCTTTACGGGGTCTGGGGAAGTTTCCACTATGGAACACGTATGGCGCTTCACCCTTCAGTGCGGGGAAATCAACGATTTCCAAAAACTAAGGTTGTTTCATGGCTCATTGTCAGGAGTGGCCTTCTCCTGGTATGTTAGTTTACCAGCCAATTCAGTAGAAAGTTGGCAACAGATGGAGCAACTGTTCCATGCGCAATTTTATAAGGTCGAATCTGAAGTAGCCCTAGCTGATTTGGCAAATTTAAGGCAATTGCTAGGGGAATGGGCCGAGACATTTCTACAACGATTTAAAATAGCCCGAGGCCGATGTTACGTGCCTTTTCCCGAAAAGGAATTTGTAAGAATCGCCCAAGGGTGCCTGAATCTCGACCTGAAAAAGAAATTCCAGGATCGTGAATTTTGGGACCTGCCCCAACTCACCACCAGTGTGGTGCGCTATGAACGATTATTACGAGAAGAAGAGCATGTGAAAAATTCGAGCAAAGAGACATATTATAGAAACATTGACTATGAGATGGGCGAAGTGGACGCCGACTCGGCCGATTTAAGTTTGGCCGAATTGGTGAAAGGGAAGCCTTACGTTTGTAAGACGTGGGCGGAACCTCAAACCAGTGAGGCAAATGATAAAAAGGGCAGGAAAATTGCCTTCGACATTACTAAAGTTGACGCTATATTCGACCAATTGTACAAAGACAGGCAAATCAGCTTGAACGACAGACACACGTTGCCAACAGCCGAGCAAATCGGTAGTAAAAAATATTGTAAATGGCACAACGCATGGTCTCATGCGACTAACCAATGTCTTGTTTTTCGTAATGTCTTGCAGGATGCCATAGAGTCCGGACGAATTACGTTCGAGAAGAAAATGGCAGTAGACAGCAACCCTTTCCCAAAATCGGCGGAGTTAAATATGATTAGTCCAGACCTTACGAGGTTAGGTCGGCCAAAGGTAAAAGTGGTGCTGGACGAAAAACAACACCGCCGCCGCCCGAGCGTACTGGAAATGATCAATGAGCCTGTAGAACGAAGGGACCAGAAGAACATCTGTGTAAGGTGCAAGAACAGCATTAAGTGGATGAAGGAACTAGAAGACACTTGTGAGAGGCCCGTGGAAAAAGGATCATCATGGCAACCACGAACTTTTGCACCAAGGTTCTATGGAAAGAACTCGAACTTCATCCAAAATGTGAGGACGTTTCGGCCAAAGATCCATCGACACAACGTATGGCATTCATACCGAGAGCCACGCCCAGGGCAACGAGTACACTCAAGGGCGGGCGAAAATTATCCTCCCGTAGACGAAATGACCAGGACACAGCTGAGGAGGCACCAAAGGAATTACGGCCGCATGATGGGTCGACAGAATGACGATAAGGCCACCACTAGCCACAGCCCTCCTGCCATAAAAAAATCGAAAGATAGCAAGAAAGCACATGATGAGAAAAAAAGGGAAAGTAACCAGTTGCGATGAGCACGCTAAGCTTAGTAAAAGAAAGCGGAATGAGACCGATGATGAAGAACCCCCATCGTCATTCAATTCAGCAGCATGCCACCAGTCGTGGCGAATCACTACTT
Source organism: Zanthoxylum bungeanum (assembly GCA_019454045.1). Lineage (NCBI taxonomy): Eukaryota > Viridiplantae > Streptophyta > Magnoliopsida > Sapindales > Rutaceae > Zanthoxylum > Zanthoxylum bungeanum. The sequence goes on from SKCR01043082.1 coordinate 42,202, forward strand.
ATTGTCCAGAGAATTCCGGAGAAATGATGATGGGGAAGCTGGGCCAAGCAAAGACGTTTACGAAGGAAATGAGGCCGAATTCACCTCGCTCTCGATAACAGACAGGGGTACGACAGATCGGGAAGTCGAGGATGAGGAGATGACGATATAGAAGAAGAAATCGACGTCCGAATCGAAGCTAGAAAGAGAAAAATATCACAGAATCGGCTTCTTAAAGAACTATATGAAGCCGGGAATCCAGCCGTCGGAACACTGGGAGAAGACCTGAGGCAATATCCATTCCTTGTTCTGTATGGAATGCCCAAGGTGAGGCGGGTTGTCACCAAAGCCGAGAAGAGAAGATTAACCATCAATCACGTCTCGCAGGAGGCACCCCAACACGGCCACCTTCCGGATGGGACACGGGAGAAGAATCGCCCCAACTTAACAGTGAAGGTGATCAAGCTATGGAGATTGGGATGTCAGGGAAAGTGATTTTTCCAAAACCACTAGCTCAGATGACGAAGCATCTAAGGCCATTGTACGTGAAGGCAAAGGCCAATGGCATCCCCGTGTCTAAAGTACTGATTGATAACGGGGCAGCCATCAATGCGATTCCAGTTAGGATGCTGGGGCGTTTGGCTAAGTCCGAGGAAGATCTCCTCCCCACAGAGGTAGTCCTCACTAGCTTTAACGGAGGAGCGACGACGGCGAAAGGAGTCATACCACTAGACTTGCAGGTGGGAAGCACTACGAAGACTGTGGTGTTTTTAGTCATAGATAGGCCAACCTCTTACAACATGCTTCTAGGAAGAGACTGGATACATGGTAGCCTATGCATCCTATCATCCCTTCATCAGTGTCTGGTCTTCTGGAACTAAAAGGATGAAGTGGAGATAGTACACGCCGACAACAAACCTTTCTCTGCAGACACAAACTCGGCCGAGTACTTCATGTATGAGGGATACACGCCGACAATAAACCTTTCTCTGCAGACACAAACTCGGCCGAGTACTTCATGTATGAGGGAAACTACGGGCCAACCAGGGTTCTAAACGAATGGGAGAGCCCGACTATCGTAGCCCAGAATGACGAGCCATACCCTGCAGGATTGTTAAATGACATGTTCGCACAAACAAGACCAACCATAATGGTCTTTGGAGAACCCACACATGTCGGTATCAATGGAGTACGACCAGAATAAAGAGCAAGCCGCCCTTGCGGCCTCTAAGGCCAATTTAATGGCCTATGTTCTGGAACGAAGGAAGGAGGATGAAACATAGGCCGCCATTTCGGCCTTAAAGGGGAAAATGTTGATGCACCAGATGGAAGATAAAGTGAAAGAATTGTGCGGAGTGGACTGTTTGATAGAAGGAAGAGACGCATTGGAGGACGAGTACGCTCTGAACGGGCGACGCAAGGAAAACTTCTCGAGGGGACAAGATGCTTTAGAAGAGGTAAACTTGGGAGACGAATACAATAAGCGCATAATCTATGTCAGCAAGGAATTGGGCCCCCTAGTACGCGAAAAGCTGCTCTGTTTGTTACGAGAATACATAGATTGTTTTGCATGGGACTATAATGAGATGCCTAGCCTAGATAGGACTGTGGTGGAACATAGACTGCCAATCCTGTCAAGTCATAGGCCTCATAGGCAGCCTCCGCGAAGGTTCGCGCCTAATGTTATGCCTGATATTAAAAAAGAAGTCGAACGACTGTTGGAAACAGAATTTATCAGGACGACCAGATATGTAGAATGGTTGTCCAACATCGTCCTAGTTAGGAAAAAGAACGGGAAGATAAAGATCTGCATAGATTTCAGGAATTTGAATCTAGCAACGCCAAAAGACCAATACCCAATGCCGACGATCGACTCCCTGGTGGATTCCACGGTAGGGTATCAGATATACTCATTTATGGATGGGTACGCAGGTTATAACCAGATCTACATTGCTGAGGACGACGTGCACAAAACGGCCTTTAGGTGCCCATGGTCTCTAGGGTGCTACGAATGAGTGGTGATGTCGTTCGGCCTAAAAAACGCTGGTGCCACATATCAACGGGCCATGAATTCAATCTTTCATGACATGATTGGCAGATTTATGGAAGTCTATGTGGACGATATAGTATCTAAATCCGTAACGACGGATGAACATTTTAGCCATTTGACATCGACCTTTGAGCGAATGAGAAAGTTCAAGCTAAAACTGAACCCTGCCAAGTGTGCTTTTGGGGTGTGCGCGGGCAACTTTTTAGGATTTCTGGTACACCAACGGGGAATCGAGATCGATACCAATAAATCTCGGGCGATTACTGAAGCTATGCCACCCCGAAACAAAATAGAGCTGCAAAGGTTTCTAGGGCAGGTTAACTTCCTAAGGCGATTTATCTCGAATTGTGCAGGAAAGACCAAAGCTTTCTCCTCTTTGTTGAAGTTAAAGGGAGAGGAAGAGTTCGTTTGGACCAAAGAGCATCAACAAGCATTTGATAGACTGAAGGCATATTTGTCACAGCCGCCGGTGATGGTGCCTCCAGTGTCAGGAAAGCCAATCAAGTTGTACATAGCGGCTGAGGAACAATCCATAGCTGGGATGATCGCGCAATATGACGACGCAAATGTTAGAAGAGCCATTTATTACATCAGCAGACAATTGCTGACCTATGAATGTAATTATTCTCCCATGGAGAAATTATGTTTGGCTTTATATTTCACATGTACTAAACTACGTGCCTACCTTAGGCCGAACATTATATATCTGGTCACGAAAATCAATATAATAAAATACATGTTTTCTCGTCCTATCTTGCATCAAAGAGTTGGTTTCTGGTCACTATCACTCTCAGAATTCGACATACGGCACAAACCCCAAAAGGCTGTCAAAAGTCAAGCGTTGGCCGATTTTCTGGCCGATCATCCATGCTTAAGCACAACCAGGGAAAGAGAACTGGATTTGGACGAATGCAGCCTAAAGCCATGGACGATGCATTTCGACGGATACAGCACAGCAGAAAGGGCTGGAATATGGATTGTCCTAGTTAGCCCATTGGGATTACCTTTCCAAGTCTTAGCCAAATTGAACGAGTACTGTACCAATAACTAGTCAGAATATGAAGCCCTGATATTAGGGTTGGAAATGCACCTCAACATGGGAGTAACCCATGCTTCTATCAAGGGAGACTCGCAGCTGGTAATCCAACAAGTAATAGGAACTTATAAATGCCAAAGTCCATCGGTCGTGGCATTATTGGATATGGCCAAAAAATTAGTAGGACGATTCGATTACGTTGACTTGGAATACATTCCGAGGGCGAAGAACGAATTGGCCAATAATTTAGCCCAAGCAGCCTCCGGATATAGACAAACCAACATAAATGGGGTATATAGAAGCGAAGAAGTCAAGCCAGCCCTCACAAGGCGAGCTGAAAAAAAAGACATCGCGATCCTAGAAGTAGAGGACGATTGGAGAAACGAAATCAGGGCGTTCTTAACAAAGCTTGAAGTAGGAAAAGACCGAAGACTGAAGCTTAAAGCCTTGAACTACGTAATGTCAGGAGACGTGCTCTATAAGAAACGACAAGACGAGTTGTTGTTAAAATGCGTAGGGCCATCAGAATCCAAAACTATCATGGCCGAAGTACACGAAGGCATCTGTAGGGCTCACCAAGCTGGAATCAAGATGAGATGGTTAATCATACGAAGCGGTTATTATTGGCCGAAGATGGGGGATGTTAGACATTATGTCCCATAGCGTCACTGTTTGTAAATGATATTGTATTATTGTACAAAATTAACTATGTGATAATGAAATTGCCTTTTGCCGTTTTGTAATATTATTTACTTTGATATATAAATGGCGAAAGTCCATATGATTAATACCGGATTGAGATGATATGAGACAGTATCAATCGATAAAGGTTTAATCATTAAATATCCCTAGTCGGAGTATTATCGAGATCAGACATCGATAATGCGGAATAGACTAGTATTGCGCTTGTGCACGTTGTGAGGGCACAACGGCATAGTTCTCATATATTTAAGTATTGGATACTTATGCAAGTGCGATAGGAGGTTGTGTTTTACCGATGGTACGGAAAACAGCTTCGCTCTGGATAGACCCGCGGAATCCCATTGGTAGTATGTCTGCGTGTCTATGGGAGGCCGCATCAGGGTAGGTGTATATGGTCTTAACCTGAGACTTACATCGCTAGTACTTGCGACAATCGGTAAACTTTGGTTTTGGTGGTTGGGGACCTTAACCGGTTCTGTGTACACCTCTTCTGGGTTTATCGAGAATCGTAGCGTACTGGATGTGATGTCGAGATGGAAGTATCACTTCAGACATATGGAGGTGATGATCACGCAGGACACAGAACTAATACTCTATAAAAGGTTGCAACCGTCGGGACAATATGACCAGGTCAGGATTGTCCGATTTAAAGAGACTAGTTGCTTGATGTCCGATATATGTTTCGTACGGGGCAGACACATTTCCAGCCCCAGGCCTAACATGTGATCATCCGATACTGGTTCGATATACGCAATACTACGGTATACTACGCTTGATATAGATCTTATATTCCTATAAGAATATTTCTGGAGAATTGGGTAGGCATGGCGCTTTGCTAGAAGCCAACCTTGTCTTGTGAATCGGTAAAAACGTAGTACGAGGTACGTACGTGTTTGGATAATCCGACGACCGTATTTACTGCCAACATATCCGGAGATCTCTTGGGTCGCTTCCCGAAGATTCACCAATGACGTATGATTCAAACTCGATTAATCTTGGATTAATTACGGAGAGACTTTATCTTGGATAAAGTACTACACATAGAGAGAGAACGATTAATTTGGAATTAATCGTAAAATTACTATATTCGATATAATAATCGAAATTCGATTTCGACGCGAAATTAAAATTAGATTTTAATTCGGGCAAACGAGTTAATTTAGAATTAATTCGTTAGCGACGTAAATAATAATTTCGCTAGGCGCAATTATTTATTTAAATTCGATTTAATTAACGTCGCGACGTAAGTTCGGTATTTCGGAAATATCGAACCCGAACGCGTGAGTGCACGTGGGCCCACTTTCATTTGGAAACGTGTGGGGCCCACATGACACATGTCATATTATGCATTATTTAACTCTAATGCATTGCATGGAGATAGTGTACAATGCACTCAATGGTTTTGTATGGAAATTGAGTGTTTGACACTCTAAGCCATTGCATGATTTGTGTCATAAGTTTATTATTAATTTAATAAATATTATGGCATAAATATAAATTGATTTTTTGTAACAAAAATCATTCAACTCTCCTCTCTCTCACATTGCCGAAACTACATGCAGTTTTGGGCTCTCCATTTCTTCATTTTTGTGGCAAGATTTGAAGAAGTTGTGCATTCAAAATCACAACAAAGGCTAGCACCTTCAAGGGATCATACATAGGTGATATGGGAAACTAATCCTTGAGCTTGGGAGGATCAAACAAAGCTTGGAGCTGCACTTTCCACCTTGGCCGAATTCATCACTGCACAAAGGAGAAGTTTTCATTTCATCAGCGCATCCGCATTCGATTTTTGTGAGTATGATTCCGCCATACTTCAATATTGTCATCATTCATTTATATATATTTTGTTTGCTCTTGTTGATCTTGGGGCTTGGTAATAGAAACCATCAATGGTATCATTGAGCTTAAAGAACATGCAAATATATTAGGATGTTATTTGGGGAAAATTGTATGAAGCATGATTTGATGAGTTTGCTTGATTAAATATGCTTAGATGTTTGTTATTTAGATTATACATCATCAATTTCATGGAAAATAAATTGGATTAATTTTTCCAACCCAAATGAGGCTTGGCCGAATACATGCAAGCATATGGACTAGATGATTTTTTAATTTTAAGACATTAGATGACTTGAAACAATATGGAATGATGATTTGTAACTCGATTGGATTGAAAACGAAATCGGAACCATTTTAATCACCTTGGCCGAATGCTTGATGGAGGATTAGGGACTTGATTTTTGATTAAATAATGTTGGACATATATTTAAGATAAAAATATGATTAATGGATTAATTTGATATTTGGGGAATATTGATTTAAAGAATTAATCATGATAATACACTTTAATTAATTAAGTTATAAAATTTGGAATTTTAAATTTGGTTAGTTGGGCTTAATTTTGAATTGGGCCTAAAACTATTATATTTGGACAAAATGGGCTTGGTTGGGCCAAGTAGATTTGGACCATTTGGATTGGATCCAAAATGGGCCTAAATCACACCATTTAAGCCCAAATATAATAAATGGGCTTTTATGTTTAATTGGGCCTATGGGCTTGATATTGATTTTATGGCATATGAGGGTGATTCCTTATTGGGCTTGGTAATTGGGTTTGACCCATACATTGACCAAAACCCAAGCCTAAAGAAATCAATTGAAAGCCCATCGGACTTTATTAAACGGACATTAGATGTTAGTTGGGCTTTGAGACCCGATTGTATTAGATTTGGAATCTAAGTTATAAAAGCACAATAAAAGTGTAAATATTTAATTTAGAATTAAATAATAGGATTAGTATTGAATACGACTTAAATGGATTTAACGAGTAGTTCGATATAATTCGTGAATTCATACTATAAGTATTTATTCTCAAATTGAGTTGGACTCGCGCAAATGCAAACAATTGTTTGAACATTGTATTGTCACCTAATTAAAGACTAATTAATTGGATTTGATTGGTTGTATAACATGCCTTGAATGAATGAATGTGGATGTGATGTATGAATAGTGTATATCAGATGGATATTAGAAGGGAAGGGTAATTTTAGAAATTATTGTAAATTTAGAATTTATAAATTGGACCTGCGTGTCCAGCCTTCTCTTATTGTCTCTTTGTATTCTCTTCTCACCTAATTCCCCTCAATGTAAATGAGGTTTCTCTTATTGTATTATGTAATTGGGTAAGAGTAGAATAGTGCTAGCGGGAGAGGAAATGGAGAGTGATTTGTTCTAGGAACCAGTTGTTGTTCATATCCATCCGTATATCGCTATTACTTTACTTTACGCGCTTTATGATGTTTTAGAAGCATGCTTAAGGGTGTATCATGATGAGACCTAACAAAGATAATTAATTGGTTGCCAATTACGCGAAAAATCCCTCAAACAATATTAAGCGATTTTCCTTCCATTGAATGATTCTTGTTCAAGATCCGAAGTTGGCATTGGTTTGTTTGGCCAAAGTCAAGACCTTTGTCAATCAAGGATGTACTTGAATCATGAGAGTTTTGTTGCATATCGTGTGTCTTGTCCAAATCGTGATTTTTATTGGCCAAAGTCAAGATCACTTTTTGTCCAATGACATTGATTACGAAACTTTCCTCGTCAATGGGTCCCGCTTAACTGGAATCATTAGGTTATTTTGGCCAAAGCCAAGGCCTAGATGATTCGGAGGATAGGGTTAGGAAAATGTAATGGATACATTGAATTATACAATGTTTGGGACTTGGATGTCCACCTAACCGGATCTAGGAATTGGATGAGATCCAATTGATCATAGAGATCTACCTAAGTTAAATAGCATACAGTTTTTATTGGCCAAAGTCAAGGTTGTGTGTTATTTAACGGGATCCTAGCCCACTAGGAAATGCGATTTCCCGAGTTCTCCACAAGAGGGTTATAGACTTGAAGAAAATAGTGGGAGGCTATTATTGAATTTGCAATTTCGTTCAGATACTTAGCCTTACGCGTCTTTCAAAATTATTTCGTCAATATTTTAATAATTAGTTGGACTAATATATTGTTATTTTGCTTGTAACAGTTTGACTGTACCCATAACATCGTTGACTTTATAGTTGGACTATAGTTGTCAAGATGACTGGCAAGGGTAATGTCCGCGACATAATCATGGGCGATAATGTCTTCAAAGGGACAAACTTTGCCGACTGGGAAATGAACCTCAAGATAGTGCTTGGGGCTGAGAGGGTGCTGTATACTATTCAGAGACCTCTCCCGCCTAAACCCACTGAGCCACTGGAGCTAGAGTTATGGAAGACTCATAGTGACGATTGTGACCAAGCTCAGTCAGTTATGCTAGCTGCAATGACCCAGCATTTCAGACGCCAGAACATGGACTTGGATCCCTATAAACATGATGGCAAGATTGCGTGATCTCCACCGCACCAACAAGCGGATGGAGAGGTATGAGCTAGTAAGGAAACTCTTCCCCTCCCGGATGACAGACGG
>SKCR01043083.1:0-41898 GCA_019454045.1 Zanthoxylum bungeanum
TTTTTTTGTTTCCATCAACTCCTTGGAATGAGAGCTGATGGAAATTACAGTATTTTTACCGTAATTGCTTTCAACATTCCCTAAACACTTCCAAACACCCAAAATTAATTTTTAACATCAAAAACCAACATCAACACATGTCTAGAACAAGAATCATATTTTTCAAAATATCAAATATTTTTACAAAAATATAAGTTTATTCTAAACACGCACTTGAGTAAATTTTGAATCCAAAATATAAACCAAATTAAAATCTCACAATGAAATGACTCATGAACAATTCTAGGTCATTCAAAAGTGGTCAAGTGATTGTAGAATTGTAGTCATAGCTCCAAGCTTTCATCTAGAGTTCCAAACTCTAATTCTAAATTTATGCCCAACATAAATATTTTGACTCAATCACAAGCAAATTGTGTTGATACTTCCAAAGTATCCGTACACAATTAATTAGCCTAATTTCAACATCAAGCTATGTTATTATGTATCCAATACATAATTTACCATTATATGTCTCACTAATGATAACTCACTAATGAAAAACATAGCCTTGGAATTTAGCAATCTTCGGAAACATAACTTACCTAGCAAGCTTGATTCAAAGATCCAATCTTATTATCTTTGTTGAAATTGTTCGAGAACTTCCAAAGTTAGCAAACTTGAATCCAAAATCAAATATTGATTCTAATGTTTGCAAGTTTGATTCCAAGATCCAATCTTGATTTCTCCTTGTTGAAATGTTATAGATAACTTCCAAAGTTTCTCTCACAAAACTTCTGAGGCTAATTTCTCAAACTCTTGCTTGTTTTAGATTTCTCTAACTTGATTAAAACCTTGCTCAAACTTGCTATTTATAGTAAAACTTAGGCAATTTTTAATTAATAAAAGTTCTAATAAACTTTCATGTATGCTTAATCTAATTTGTCCAAATATGTATAGTTAGGTGTGACTAATCACCTTTGTCTACCAATTTGATTTAATCTAATTAAATCAAGATAAAGTTTAATTAATGGATTAGTTACATGTCTACCACTTTCATTTAATCCAATTAAATCAAGCCAAATACACATATTATTACATATTTATAACTACCAAAATATCCGCTAATGGTAGAGATATTTATGAATTTACAGCAAAGCCCTTGTGTGATTTTAGATTAATCCAATTGAGTCAAAGTAAATATTTAATATTATCCAATAACACTTAATTATTATAGTTTATAATATCAAATATTATCGGCTACCCAAGTGCTCAATGATTACACTTCATATTGTGGGACTCTATAAGTCCAGACACGTTCGTCATATAAGCCTAGCTTATACGTACGCAATTCGACCACCTCCGAATTCGTGAAGAACATGATGTTGGTTTATTTCTAGGTCCCAAGATCATCAAACAAGCATGAAATATGTGTGAAAACAAATCAAAGGAGTTGCGGAATACTCACATCGATCGGTTGAGACGATTTGATGAAGAACAAAACCATTTTTGGCCTTCCAAATTCTGCCACTGCAGTGCAGATTTTCAGCCCACTGTTTCAGTTTTGCTTCATGAATTTGAGCCTTGAATTTGCGTCAAACGATTCCCGGCTCGTGGGTGAGTTTCCCTAACACCTTCATATAACTTCTAAGTGTGCTAGCACCATGATTTTTGCCACAAAAATCATCCAAAAGGGCCTCCCATTCACGTGGTACAGGGGCTGAACCAGAAGCATAAAATGCTTCAAAATGGGCGTGAGCCTTTTTGAGAAGAAAGAGAAAAAAAATGAGAGATAAGTGTTGATTTGATTAAAACAAAATGTTATATATATATTTTGTAATTGATTTACAATAAATCATATACAAAAGATGCTTTCAAAAAGTCAAACTAATATATATAACAATTTATTCCAATCATGCTTTCAAAAGCACTTTACAACAACTTCAATCAACTATTCACATCAACTCACTTTAATAAAGTGACTACATGTCAAGTCACATCACTCAAAGTGACATGTGATTTGACGTTTGATGCGACTAATGATTTGACGCTTGATGTGACTTACGTGCCGTACTCGAATTCGAAATACGAATGCGCTCGCAATCACACTCGGGCTCGGGTTCGCTAATTCCCAATTAACGAATTTTCCGTTGCGTCGTAATTAAATGATTACGCCTAGCGAAATCACTATTCATGTCGCTAACGAATTAATTCTAAATTAATTCGTTCACCCGAATTAAAATCCAATTTTAATTCCGCGTCGAAATCCAATTTCGTGTAATATATCGAATATATTAACTTTACCAATTAATTCCAAATTAATCGTTTTTCTCTCTTTAGACGATATTTTATCCTAAATAAAATATCTCCGTAATTAATCCCATATTAATTTTCTCTCTCATGGAATTAATCCCAGATTAATTAAAGTGCAAGTCATACATCATCGGTGTATCATTGGGAAGCGACCCATGAGATCCCCGGATATGTTGGCAGTAAATACGGTTATCAGACTATCCGAACACGTACGTACCAAGTACTACGTTTTACCGATTTACAAGACAAGGTTGGCTTCTAGCAAAGCGCCATGCCTACCCAATTCTCCAGAAATATCCTTACAGGAATAAGGATCTATATCAGGCGTAATATACATCGTATAGTGCATATCGGTCCAGTATCGGATAGTCACGTGCTAGGCCTGGGGCTGGAGTTGTGTCTACCCCGTACGAAGTACATGTCGGATGTCTGGTAACTAGTCTCTATAATCAGATATACATGACCTAGTCATAATATCCCGATGGTTGCGCAACACTTAAGAGCACTAATACCGTATCATGCGTGACATCATCTCCACTATGACTGGAGTGATACTTCCGTCTTGACATCACACCCAATACTTTACGATTCTCAATATACCCAGCATTGGCGTACACAGAACCGGTTAAAGCTCTGGACGACCGCAACCAAAGTATATTGATTGTCGTAAGCATTAGCGGTGCAAGTCTCAGGTTAAGACCAAATACACCTACCCTGATGTCGGTCTCCTATAGACACACAGTCATACTACCAATGGGATTCCGAGGGGGTTTATCCAGAGTGAATCTGTTTCCCGTACCATCGGTGAAACACAACCTCCTATTACACTTGCATGAGTATCCAATACTCAAATATATGAGAACTATGCCGTTGTGCCCTCACAACGCGCACAAGTGCAATACTAGTCTTTTACGTATTTATCGATGTCCAATCTCGATAATACTCTGACTAGGGATATTTAATGATTAATCATTCGTGGACTGATACTGTCTCATATCATTCTCAATCCAGGAACTAATCATATGGACCTCTCATCATTTATACATCTAAGGTGGTCTAATCACAAATGATAAGAGTGCAACTTCCTTGTCACATAGTTAATTTGTACAACAACACCATGATCTGTACAAATAGTGACGCTATGGGTCATAATTATCCAACACATGAACGACCTTTCTAAACCATACAAGTTGAGGTCATCATATATGTTTATCAATCCCCCCATCGTAGGCTATCCGAGTTGTGCTTACGAAACATAGATTTCACCATCAAGTTTCGAGACACACATCTCATGTCGATATGTCCATGATTCTTTACAACTAATCATAATACCATTTTGAAATATATAATCCACCCTAGGTGATCGACTTTGGCCAAAATCTTAAGAATCATGACTTATTCACATGGATACCTAAACCCCTTATGGTACACATACGGACCGACAGATCCTATCTTGATATGTACTTGATTAACAAGTGCATTGGTCTACACCCAATGAACATCTAGAGGCCATACCATGAAAGGTTTCTGACATACATGGTATCAAAGTGTGGAGGATCTCACACAAAATCAGTGTTATCCTACAGTCAAAGGATTGTAAATGCTACTCGACTCGAGGAGATTCCTATTGACGGTAGTGTGTACTTCCAACTATTAGGAATCACTTTTGAATCATCGGTAATCATTCCAACGAATATCCACATGTCTATAAGAGCTTCCCATGCTCATGGTACTATTGGGGTTTTATAGGGAATTACCGGGTTAGCGTAACAGAATGCGAAAAATCAAAATTTTTCGATTTCAAAATTTTTCTTAGATCAATTAAATAAACTTATTTATTTAATTAACCAATGCTTAAAATCTGAAATTTTATCCCAAGAAATCAAGTTTTCTTTAATTGCCGAATAACCCCTAAACTTTATAATTTGATCATTTTGGTCCTTAAATTGTCAAATACATATTTAATTGATTCTAAATTAATCCCAAAATGATTTATACATGTCTAATACATGAAAAAAATTGCAACAAAAATTCCAAATTTTTTTACAATTGCCGAACAGTCCCTGAATTTTTCAGGATTTGCAATTTGGTCCTTTTTTGTTCAAAACATGTCAAGATCAAATCCAATCAATCCCAAATTTAATATACATCATATATACATCCAATTACAACACATATATGAAAAGCCCCAAATTTGGAAAGGGTTATGAATCCTAATTTTACAAATTATCCAACCGACCAAATTACACTAAATTGATAAAATTCAACACTTTAATTTAATCCTTACCACACCAAACAAGTCCCACCATCATGAAACAACTCAAGAACAATTTTAGGCCATTTATGAATGGCTAAGTAACTCTAGAATAGGAACATCATCATCAAATGGTCAAAAGAGTATAAATGAACTAATTTCATTCAATCTTTAATTAACATACATGGTTATCTTTCAAACAAGTTTACAACCATTTAAATTACATACTTAAAGAATAGAGAAAATTCTAAGCATCACAAATTGAAGCCTAGACACATGGAAATAATTTCCTAGTTGAAGAAAGTTGGAAATTACTTACAAATTCCAAGAGTTTGCTGATAAATTTCCTTTATTCTTCTTGTTTTCTCTCAACCTTACTTTGTAATTCTAATTTTCAACGTATGTATTTCAAAAATAAAATTGAAACAAAACTATATATTTTCCACACATTGGTCGAAAATTGTGAATAAAATAAATAACAAATTATTTCATTTTTGTTTCAATTTGATTGGAACAAGTTTTCTTTATAAATGATAACATTTATCTTTATGAAGTAAACTTACAAATGGACCTATAGAAATATGCCATTTCCTAAAATAAAATCATGTAATATATATTTATTATTTAATTAATTTAATTACTTAACATTTAGATAATTAAATAATTAAATACACAATATCCTAATATATGTATTATATTTACATTAAATATTCAAATATATATATATATATTATATATATATATGTCACATATCACAATTTGATATTTAATTAATTTGTATTTAATAAAATCAAGTATTAAATACAAATACACATTAATTCGGAAATGACCATTAGGTCCCGATCGCATGTATTTTTCGTTTGACCGTTAAACGAATTATAAATAATCAGTATTATTCATAAAAGTTTCCCAAGTGCTCTATGAGTATATTTAATTAATGAGACTCTCTAGGTTCAGGCATATCTGTCACGAAATCAAATTTTGTGTCCATAGTTCACTCACCCGTAAATTATGACGAACATGGATAAACTCTCTAAACCATACAGGTCGAGGTCATAACATACGTATAATCCCTCTGTCACAGGTTTAGATGTAAACGTCAAATCTCTATAGATATAATCATGTCGGCGTTTCTATTGGCAATCCCTTAATAACACTTAGAACTAATTTCTACAGTGTACCACGAGCCCATGGATTTAACAAATTGCTAATTCCATATTGAATACATATGCTCTGTACACAGAACTGACGAATCCTTTCTTGATACACACAGGATATCATGAGCATCAGTTCACACCCAACGAACAGGCGGAGTTCTGATCTAAATAGATCGGTGACATGATTTCCATCTAAGTGTGTAGGATAACTCATATATCCACAGTGGTATCTCAAGTCAAAGAATCATTATGCTCACTCAATCTGAGAAGATTCTTATTGACGTTGGTGTACCATCCATTAAGAATCTTTGGTGAATCGTTAAGCTTTTATTCGTTAAAAACACTTACACGTCTATACGAGTCTCCAAGACTCATGGTGTTGGGGTTTTGGACGACGGGCGCGGAGGAAGCGCGGTTCGAGCGAAATCGTAATTTTAAAACTTTTCAAATTACCAAATAAATTATTCAATATCTAATATGAATAATTTATTCATATTTCATAGCGATATAAATAAATTTGAAACGTCGCGAAACGTTTACGAAAAATGTTTTTCCGCAAAATGGCTTGAACCATGTTTTTGACCAAACGGACCACCCGACACTTATGGAGACTGCCCAGGTCAGCCCCAATAGTATTAGGGCAGTTCGTGGTCTACCCAAACAATGAAAAAATCATTGTTTGGATAGTCCGTCACCTGGTTGGCTCAAAAGTCACCGGTAATGTCATTTTTGGCTGTTTTCGCTTATTTCAACTCCGAAACACTTTCCGGAAATTGTTCCAATGAATATACCCTTAATAGATTTCCTTACAGGATAGGAATATACCTGTCGGGCGGGGGTAGCCATAATTGGAACTTAATCCTAATGAATCCAGGTAATTTGGTTGACATAGACATATGGTTCAATTGGGTTAAACTGGGTATTTGTGTTTGACCATCGACAGAGGCTCACACATAATTTAGTGTTCCAGGTTAATAAATCAATATATTACCCAACTTTAAGATAATCACTTCATCTTTAAAATGATATTGGAAGAAATCACAACCCTAGATAGTTTTTAATATTGAATTTTCTTAAAACCTATTTTCGACAATTTTATTTACTTGCTTTTAAATTTAGAATCGTCACCATTTCAAATCAATTAATCAACCTGTTAGATACTAGTAATCATTTGACCTCATAAAATTAATAGATTAGATATTAAGTCCTCGTGGGATCGATATTTTTTTATACTACTTGAACGATACGTGCGCTTGCGTTATACGTGTGTGTTTACGCCTGTCATGTTTTTGGCGCCGTTGCCGGGAAACTTATTTATCTTTCACTATTAATTTTGGGGTTAGATACGTTATTTGTATCTAATTTCTTTTTACTTATTGTTTTTGTTTTCTTATGTTTCAGGTTCTCAGAAACTACATGAGACGAACCAGAAGCTTTGAACTCCGATCGCTTGACCCAGAAATTGAAAGAACCATCAGACAGTTGATAAGGGAAAGACGAGAAGGCCAAGAAGCTTTAGTCAACATGGAACCTGAACCGTTGGAGGTTGCACCACCAATTCCCATTCGAGACAGAACCATTCCGGTGGTTGACAGACTCATTTCCTGTATTGTACTTCCTCCATTACCAGCAAATGCGTGTGACATCAAAACATGCATTCAGATGATTCAACAGTTAGTTCAGTTTGGGGGGAATGCAACTGAAGATCCTAATGCCCACATCAGTAACTTCCTGGAAGTTTGTGGCACTTTCAACTACAACAGAGCATCAGAAGAAGCAATGAGACTGCGTGTTTTCCCATACTCTTTGAAGGACAGAGCTAAAGCTTGGCTACATTCACTACCAGCAGGTTCTATCACAACTTGGAACACTTTAGCCACAAATTTCTTGCAAAGTACTTTCCATCAGCCAGAACCGGAAAGCTGAGGAATGACATCACATCCTTTGTACAACAAGATTCAGAATCCCTCTGCGAATCTTGGGAAAGGTACAAAGATTTGCTCCGGAAATGTCCTCACCATGAGATTCCAAAATGGCTTCAAGTCCAAACATTCTATAATGGACTTTCTGGAATAATGAGAACCACAATCGATGCTGCTGCTGGAGGAGCTTTAATGGCAAAAGGAGAAGATGAAGCCTGGGACCTAATTGAAGAAATGGCCAACAACAATTCTTTATGGCCAACAGAAAGGAGCATGATCCAAATAATTGCAGGAATTTATGAAGTTGGAGCCAACACAGCACTGAATTCCAAGCTGGATGTGATTTGCAAAAATCTGGAAACTCTTAACATAAAAGTTAATAGTGGATCCACAAGTTCACCATTTGGAGGAGCACCTGAGTCAGAATCTTTCAACCAACATAAGAAACGGTGAATTATGTCAATAATTTCAACAGATAGGGGAACAATCCATATTTCAACACCTACAACCCAAGGTGGAGGAATCATCCCAATTTGGCATGCAGCAACAATTCAGGGCAAATGAACAATCTACCACCCGGATTCCAACAAAAGAACAAAAGCCAGGAACAGGAAAATGAACCGGGAATAACAGAAGTGTTGACCCACTTGAAAAAGATAGAAGCAAAACACGACTCTCAAGCAGCAAGATATGATGCTATGTTTCAATCTCAAGCAGCAAGATATGATGCTATGTTTCAATCCCAAGCAGCATTAATTCAAAGTCAATCAGCTTCTATTAAAGCACTGGAGAATCAAATTGGACAACTGGCCAATGCTCAGAGTTACAGACCGCCAGGTACCCTTCCTAGCAACACAGAGCCAAATCCAAGGAACATGGGGAAGGAGCAATGTCATGCCATCATGTTAAAAAGCAGTACTGAAATCAACAAAGATGTTGGAATCAAGGCAACAACAATAGAAGATTTTCCAAAAGAAACAAAGCAACAGATGAAGGAAAAAGAAGCAAATGAAAAAAGAACAGATCACTCCACCTCCACCTTTTCCTTAGCGTCTTCAGAAGAATAAACTGGACAAGCAGTTTGCTCGATTCTTGGAGGTGTTCAAAAGGCTGCATATCAACATTCCATTTGCAGAAGCGTTGGAACAAATGCCCAACTATGCCAAATTTATGAAAGACATTCTTTCACGAAAGCGGAGATTGGGAGATTATGAGACAGTAGCATTATCAGAAGAAGGCAGCGCCATCATTCAAAGAAAACTTCCTCCAAAGTTGAAAGATCTTTGCAGTTTCACTGTTCCTTGCACCATAGGAGAACATGACTTCGGTAAGGCTCTGTGTGATTTAGGTGCTAGTGTTAACTTGATGTCTTTTTCTATTTTCAGGAAACTGCAGATTAGAGAAACAATGC
This sequence comes from Zanthoxylum bungeanum, assembly GCA_019454045.1. Lineage (NCBI taxonomy): Eukaryota > Viridiplantae > Streptophyta > Magnoliopsida > Sapindales > Rutaceae > Zanthoxylum > Zanthoxylum bungeanum. The sequence goes on from SKCR01043083.1 coordinate 9,034, forward strand.
TCACTTCAGTCTCACTACAACTTGCTGATAGAACGCTCGTATTTCCAAGAGGCATAGTTGAGGATGTGCTGGTCAAGGTTGACAAATTCATTTTCCCAGCAGATTTTATTGTCCTTGATATGGAGGAAGACGCAGACGTGCCAATCATCCTCGGGAGACCATTCTTGGCTACAGGTCGAACCATTATTGATGTACAAAAAGGAGAACTAACCATGAGGGTACAAGACCAATAAGTAACATTCAATGTTTTCAAAGCCATGAATTTCCCAGATGATGAAAAGAAGAGGAATGTTTCAGACTTGATGTGATACATAGTACCCTTCAGAACTCTGATGAAAGACAAAGTTCTACTGACAAACTTAAAGCATGCCAATTACCTGTGGAGCCTAAAGATAAAGCACACTGCGTACTGAAGAAGCCTATTCTTGCACTACAAGCAACAGAAGAGAAAAAGTTCCACCAGCTCAACGAATTGGAGGAATTTCACATACAGCCTTTTGAGGATGCCAAATTGTACAAGGAAAAGGCAATGAAAAGACATGATGAGAAGATAGTGTGCATACAACTGGAACCAGGGCAGAAGGTGTTGTTAAACAAATCAAAGGGGAAATTCTTCCCATGGAAGCCAAAATCACGGTGGTCAGGTCCATTTGTGATCACCAAGTTTTTACCAGACAGAGCCGTTGAGATACATGATCCTGACTCCAACAAAACTTTCAAGGTTAAAAACAAGCGTTTTAAGCACTACTGGGGAGAATCATTTGAGCGACAAAAAGAAAGTGTCACACTTTAGTCTAACGTTCGAGAAGTCACGTCTAGCTGACGACTTTAAACTTAGCGGTCGCAGGGAGGCAACCCATGCAATTTTTGTATATATTGTGATCTGGTGTGTTTTATTTTTGTGTGTTTAATTTTTGCAGGTTTAGTCATTTCACGATGGAAGAAGCTCTCGCAAATCTTTACAAGCTATTTCCTTCTCTCCCTCAAAAATCTCTGATGAAAGTCTACAAAGCTCGCTTGGAACGGATGAGACTACTGATGATCAAAGGTATTCCTAATGAAAGTTGGGTAATTGAAGCACGAGTCTGATTGGCAAGTGAGTCTTCTGACTCTTTTATTTCACATCTGCCTGGTTTTGGAAGAAGCACATATGCAAAGAAACGTAGAGCTAAACAAATGGATGTTTGTTACAAATGTGCACGCTGGAATTGCAATACTCGTTGTCGTTCTTTAGGAATGGTGTCTGATAATCGCGAAGACAAAATTAAATTCATTAGGGATGGCTTGAGTAAGGAGTCTTTAGATGATATATCTTTAACTCTTGAGACGCATCCTAGTGGATATGTTCACATAGCCATTCGAAAATTACATACACAATTCCAAAAAGAAAGACAACAATTAAGTCTTGGGAATCTGACTCAAAAAGACCTTGTTTGCCAGTTTATAAGAAAATTGGATGGGAAGCTTGTCCCTGACGCATAGACGTCAATCAAGCCGTTACTTTTCTTGTAAATATTATATCTCTTTGTCTTTTCTTAATAATTGTAATTTATTTTGTTGTTTTCTTTTATTTTCTCCGACAGGATCCAGACCTTTTTGACTATCACGATATTAATTCGCTATTAATCGTCATCTGGAAGATACTTGTGCTATTTTTACTCACCCTTTTTAGGTACTATAAATTCAGCCCGTCATTGCACTTTTAAAGGCATCCAGAGTTGAGAAAGAAATACATATAAAAATGGAAGCCACTTCAAGAAGACGAATTGAGAACATCTGTGTGTTTTGCGGTAGTAGTGTTGGTGTTAAGCCACAATACGTAGAAGCAGCACAAGAATTGGGTTGAGTCTTAGCTGCAAGAAATATGCACTTAATATATGGCGGAGGCAATCTTGGACTTATTGGGATCGTTTCAAGGCCGTACAAGAAGGAGGCAGTCACGTTTTGGGAATCATCCCAAAACCCTTGGCAGAAGCAAATCTTATTGAACCATAAATGAGAGGAACTGATTGTGCCAGGTATGTCTGAACGACTGGTAGAAATGATTAACCATGCTGATGCTTTTATTGCTTTGCCAGGTGGCTTGGGTACATTGAGGAAATTTTTATTGTGCTATCTTGGGCAAACCTGAACATACACCATAAACCAATTGGGTTGTACAACGTTGATGGATTTTATGATTTTCTTTGTTTGTTTCTTGATAATGCCCGGAGAAATGGGTTCGTGTCAAAACTTTGAAATAACTCCTTTTTACTGCCAGAATTGCTCCGGATCTAATAGACCAACTCATAGCCTATGAACCACGAGTTGACCATATCCTTTCAAAGATAAATTGGTCTGAGGACGATCGTGGTAAGAGGCGTAGGATTAATCTGGATCTTAACCTTATTTTCTGTAGAATTTCAGCTAACCAGGTATTATTTTCTAAACTCTTCTTCTACTTTTTAAGACATTGGGGACAATGTCTCATTTAGGTTTGGGAGAGGGAATTAGTTGATTAGTACCTTGTTTTTAGTTTGTGTGTTGTTTTTATTTTTAGTCCAAAATTTTTTCGAAAAATACAAAAATATTTTGCGTTTTTGTGTTTTTATTTTGCCTAAAAGGGTGAAGTTGGTAAGAGATAGATGAGTAAAGAGTTTCCACTCCTGAGACGTATCTCAAGCCTATTTTCAAAATAAGTTAATTTTTGTTTATTTCCTATTGAATTATTTAATTTGTGAATTCTCCATAAAACGGACTAAAATGGATTCATATACTCAGTTGACAGGTATTATCAACATATATAGTAACATACAGACATGAGCTAAAATTGAAAAGTTTGTAATATTCAGTGCTCTAGTTTAATTAGAGGAAGCATCTCAAAAAACAATGGAGTAAAAAAAAAACGTCTGAGATCCGAGTTATTAAGTCTGTAATGGTGTTTTAACACCTAGTGCCCTAAAACCAACTGGTTTGGGAGTCACTGGCCCAAAGCTCGTTAAATGGATCAAAGATGCTGCAAAAATATATATATCTGAAGTCTGAGTAATTAAGTTCGTAGGGGTGTCTTAACACTTGGTGCCCTAAAGCCAACTGGTTTGGGAGCCACCAACCCAACACTCGCTACATAGATGGAAGATATTGTATATAAATAAAAAATAGAGAAAAATCAAAGAAAAATCTGAAAAATCAGAAAAATTATTCCATTGCTACAAAAATGTGTGAAATCTGATAGAACTTTAGGACAAAAGTATTACTCTCTTATCAACTGCACTTATGACTGTTGTGGGCAAAAATGAGTTGATTAATATTTTGTCGACTGTGTATATGGAGAATGGTAAAAATAATCGGAGAATTTACTTATTCGGTAATTTAGAATGAAGCAAAACAACTATTGATTTGGAGTAGAAGTTTCACCTGATTAGTCACTAACTTCTTTATTCCATTTTCTCTTATCTTTTTGCTTTTGTGTGCATTAGTTTCACTACCTTTTTACTTTTGTAAAATGTTTGTGGGTATCGTTGCTGTAAGCCCTCACGAGACTGTAACTCGTCCACTAGGGACACCTAGGGGTTTAAAGGCTTGTTGCATACGCTAAATGCAACCGTGATCCCTACGAAAGTGGCTTAGTTTAATTTTAATTGTTTCTTGTATTTTATTTTATTGTTTTGCTCAAGGACTAGCAAAATGTTAGGTTTGGGGGTGTGATGAGCGAAAAATATATCAATATTTACCGCCCCTTTTTACTTAATATTTTGTTTAGTTTCTCGGGTTTGATGAACATTTTGATATGTTTTAGTTTATTTTGCAGATAAAATAATATTGGGACTTAATGAAATCATTTAGGACGAAATATGGGTCAAATAAGGGTAATTATTGGACTTGATATTTTAATTTTGGAGATTGGAAACTTGAAAGGGCGTTTTTGACGAAGTGCAGTTTTGGAAATTCCAGTTTTGCGCATCTGTCGTATTTTGGGCATAACTTTTTACTCCGATATCGGATTGAGCTGATTCAAGTTCCAGATTAAAGAAGACTCAAAGATCTACAGCTTTGAAAGATAAAATAATTTCGAATTCTAACGATTTCATGCCGGAAATTGATGAATCATCCAGAAGTGTGTTGTGTATAATTATTAAAGTCACTTTCAATCATTTTCAAAGCAAAAAAAAATTAATAAATAAATAATAAAATTATCAAATCATCACCAAACATGATAAGAGATTAGTGGAGCAATTAATAATGGATTTGGTGGAGCAATTAGTGGAGCAATTAATAATTGATTTGGTGGATGATTTGATGGAGGCAAAATTTTCTCTATAAATACCAAGCCATTTCATTTGTAAAATTCATACTTTCTTCTAAGGAATTCATTAAGAATACTAAAAAGATTGTATCTTGTTTGTTTATTTATAACTTTTAGTAATTAATTTCCGCTTTCGCACTTTCTTTTCTTTACTTTTCAGTTTTTACTTTCCGCAATTTACTTTTACGCACAATACTTTTCTTTCTTTAATTTTCAGTTTTTACTTTTCAGTAATTTACTTTCAGCAATTTACTTTCAGCAATTTACTTTCCAGCAATTTACTTTTCAGTAATTTACTTTTAGTAATTTACTTTCAGCATTTATTTTCAGTATTTAATTTTAGCATTTACTTTTAGCATTTACTTTTCAGTATTTAATTTTCAGTATTTTACTTTATGTCTTTTATTTTATTTAAGTTTTTTTTACTACCTGTAAATATGTGTCGTAACTAAGCCAGTTATCTGGGGTTGTGATGAAATCCAATATCACCGGTTTATAAGGGGTTAGATTATAGCTTGGGTAATATAACGATTTATTTATTGAGTCTTAATCTTAATGCTTTTTATTAACTGGCCATTAATAAAATTAAACTGGTAAACTTAAAATGAACTAGACATAGGGATTTTAAGTTTAAGACCTTAGATTCAATAGCCCACGATCTTCCTTGAGGATAGATAACTCTTTAATAGATTTCCTTACAGGATAGGAATATACCTGTCGGGCGGGGGTAGCCATAATTGGAACTTAATCCTAATGAATCCAGGTAATTTGGTTGACATAGACATATTGTTCAATTGGGTTAAACTGAGTATTTGTGTCTGACCATCGACAGAGGCTCACACATAATTTAGTGTTCCAGGTTAATAAATCAATATATTACCCAACTTTAAGATAACCACTTCATCTTTAAAATGATATTAGAAGAAATCACAACCCTAGATAGTTTTTAATATTGAATTTTCTTAAAACCTATTTTCGACAATTTTATTTACTTGCTTTTAAATTTAGAATCGTCACCATTTTAAATCAATCAATCAACCTGTTAGATACTAGTAATCATTTGACCTCATAAAATTAATAGATTAGATATTAAGTCCTCGTGGGATCGATATTTTTTTATACTACTTGAACGATACGTGCGCTTGCGTTATACGTGTGTGTTTACGCCGGTCAGATGCATATGCCCTGTACACATGACTGATGGATCTTATCTTGATACGCACTGGATATCATGAGCATCAGTTCACACCCAACGAACAGGCGGAGGTCTGATCATGAATAGATCAGTGACGTAAATGCAATCAAATTATGGAGGATAACTCATTTATCCCACTGGGGTATCTCAAGTCAAATGATCACTATGCTCGCTCAACTCGAGAAGATTCATATTGACGTTGGTGTACTATCTATTAGGAAATCTTCAGTGAGTTATTCAGTGTCATATCAAATAAATACCTACATGTCTATACGAGTCTCCCGAGACACATGGTTAATTGGGATAAACCATTGGACCAAGTCACGATATACGACATGTACTGGTCTCAACGAATTTTACTAACCAACCCGTGTTAGTAAATCTTGACCAGGAACTTTATTTAAGGATATACATCTTATAGTATGCTTCCCAATGTCAATTACAAACTACGTTGTAACTGCGCACTATATCACTGAACTAGATTCAGTCTCGATCTTATCGTAATCAGATATCTAATCGTAATTAGATTGAATAAGTGTAGAAAAGACAAGGTGCTATAATTAAATTAGTAATATTATGGAAAATAGAATTGGTCGTATTTATGAACCGGACATAAATACGATCCGGATTGACACTCTGAGCACCAACCTTAAAAAATTTCTCCCACTTGCTCTAGTACTAATCCACGGTATCCTATACACATCTCAATGTGTATCGCATACCCATGGCCCTCAAGTGCTTACCTCGCACTCAAGAGGTAGGCAAGAACAAGTAAGTCTGCTTTAATAAATCGAGTCTGTCTAACAAACCCAACTGTTTTCCTTAACTAGCATCATTCATATTCTGCAGAATCCAAATTCTACATCAACATGACTCAAACGCTATATTAGTTATGTGTTATAGCTACTGAGTTGTGTAAGTATATATGGATCAAATCCAAAATACTTAAAGACAGCCGCAAGCACAAAACTAATATCGACACTTCTAATCATTGAGGTCACTTTGCAATTTATTAAGTCAATACCTCAAAAGTCACAACTGATTCCACTAGTTCAGTATAATCAACATTGACACTCCCACTGTATCTTTTCTGACTTTATATGACATAGACCATCTAATGTCATAATTAGAATCAAAACTAATCTGACCTTATATTTGCAGACTAAATTCTCCATGAACAAGAAACTCATTCTTAATATTTCAAAGATCATAGAGAATGTGTTTCTATATCTCTATTATGGTCAGCATCATATCAAAATAACTCGTAAGAATTATGATTAAATTGATATCTTTAATCGCACATAATATAGTATTCACTACGCCATCATCTTATGATGCATAAGATTGACCAGACATTCTAATCAATCTATCTTTCGACAAAAGAATCATCATTTACAAAAGACGAATACTATATACATATATATATATATATAAAAGACACGTTAACTGTCAAATGGTTATACTAACTGTCATACATATAGTCTTACTCCTTTACAAAATAGTGATGATATGGTTCATATTTGTCCAATAATGACGAGTAGCCCCTGTGTCTACCCACCATTCTCTCGGATTCCCAACCAAGTTGGCTTCAGTTACCATTGCTGATAGGTTCATCTCTGATATCTCATCAGTCAGCTGCTCATCTTCAGTGACATGGGCTTCATTTTTCTTTTTCTTGCCCTTGTCTTGAGACTTCTTGTTTCTGCAGTCCTTTGACATATGACCGCTCTTTCCACAGTTGTAACACTTCCCCTTGAACTTCTTGTTCGCTTGGGAAGAATCATATTCATTGTTTTTTCTTTTCTTGCTACCCTTTACACCCTCGACGATGTTGGCCTTAGACTTTATAGTCTTGTAGCTGGCCTTCTCAGACTTCTTGTTATCCTCTTCGATTCTCAATCGAACTCCAAGGTCTTCAAGGCTCATCTGCTTCTTTTTGTGTTTCAGATAGCTCCTGAAGTCCTTCCATGATGGAGACAACTTTTCAATTATGGTGGCAACTTGAAATGTCTTCCAGAGTTTCATACTTTCATCCAGTTTTTCATGAATGATCAACTGCAGTTCACCCAACTGAGACATCATTTTCCTTGAATCTTCCATCTTGTAGTCCAGGAACCTACCCACGATAAATTTCTTTTGTCCGGCATCCTCGATTTTGTATTTCTTCTTGAGAGATTCCCAGAGAATTTTCGCAGAAGTCATGCCTTGGTACACATTGTACATGGTATTGTCAAGATTACCCAAAAGGCAGTTCTTGCATAGGAAGTCGCCAGACGACCATGTCTCTTCTCGCAATTCCTTGGCTGCCTCTGATTCACCCTCCACAGGACCCGGAGGATCTTTGAGGTACTTAGCCAACTGCAGAGTTTTCAGGTAGAACATCATTTTGCTCTGCCACTGTTTAAAGTTTGCCCCACCAAACTTTTCGGCTTTTCTCCATGAGAGACCGGTACTGTGATATTTCTGCTAGCCATGTGTAACTGGAAAAACCAACATGGGTCAATAAGTCTACAAAAGACAAATTGCACAACGATCAACAAATGATCTTTTTTCAAGTGATATACCAAGTGTAGGCACTGCATTTTGCATATAAGTCCCTATGATGAGTCTCATTTGGAGACACTACCTTTTAAGTCACGGAAGTTGCGGGAAACGAATATCGGAAGGGATAATTCAGAATAAGTATGTCATCGGATTCAATTCACATGTTCACTACTTTCGTTCGTGCTGCGTTCGCTAACACGTTCGAAGTCAAGCAGATTGCACACGTTCGAATCGGTGTTCGAACGGTGTCGGTACTTCTAGTTTTGTTGCTAGCCTCACGCCCAAGCCCAATTAGCCCACCAAAACCCACCCAAAAATAATTAAAACATTTAAAACATCTCACAAATTAAAATAATATACTTCCTAAATTAAATAAATCACATCCCAATCTAAATAATTCACTCCCTAAATTAAACACATCCATTCCTTTCATAAACCAATCAAATCACTTCCCTTTTTTGAGGATTCCCTTCCTTACCTAGAAACCCTACCCTTTGCCTATAAAAGAGACACAAATCCAACCTTGCATCTCCTAGCTCATTCACACAAAAAACTCTTGGTCCATTCACACATAACATTCACAAGAAACCTCCAAGCATTCAAAAAATCCCTTACATTACCGTCCAACCAAACCACCATCAAAACCAAAAATAGCCACACATCAACAAGCCAAAAACAGCCGCAAATCACCCTTAAAATAACCTCTACATCCATCGAAAAATAGCAGCCCAAATACCTTAAAATAGTAGCCTAAATCACCAAAAACAATGAACAAAACTGCACTTTAAAATCCTTAAGATTACTGCACAAAACAGCCCCCTAATACAGCAAAAACAATCCAGAAAACTACAGCAAAAAATAGCAGCGGAACAGAGTAAAGACAGCGGTCCAAACAACGAAACAGCGAAAGGAAGCAGTGGACCAGTGAACCGGAGAAGTTGAGGAGCGTTAACCCTTCCGACGATCGTGTACCGTACCTCTGAGAGGCGATTTAAAAGGTTAGCACTTATGTTATTCATTTTTATTCATCTCTTAATTGTTTTATTTATTTTCTTCACATGAGAGTCGCTTGTGGATATGTGTTGTGACCCTTGGATGAATGGGAAATGTGTCGTCTCTTGTGGTATATAGGATGGAAACCCAGACGTAAATTCCGTAGCCGAATCCGAATGGACGGTAGTGCGGTCTGTACTTAGGATACAACTCCACGTACCACTTGAGCAAACGACACATATCTCGCTTCCTTTTGTCTTGATTGTTTATTATCCGCATTTTATATTTCGCCATTTTCTTTCTGTAAGTTATTTGTTTGTGTATTGATGATGCGGTACGCATGGGCTAACTAGGGTGGATTAAAGGTCCTCTATTCGAGGGAAAATGCCCAAAGGCTACCTTTACCACGATGTTTTGCCGCGCCGAACGAATTATGTTTGATTGAATGTGAGATATGTTTAATCAGACATACGGAGTTCCATATCATTGTCTTATTTATTGCATGCATAATAATATAATGAGCATGGGCTAACTAGGGTGGATTAAAGGTCCTTTATTCGAGGGAAAATGCCCAAAGGCTACCTTTGCCACGATGTTTTGTCGCGTCTTTTTTATGTCATCAACCATTTGCATATTATTGCTTTATTTACGCATGTATTGCATTCTAGTGCGCATGGGCTAACTATGGTGGATCAAAGGTCCTCTATTCGAGGGGAAATATGACAGGTGCGTAATCACACGCGTATAACGCAAGCACACGTATCGTTCAAGTAGTATAAAAAGTATCGATCCCACAAGGACTTAAAACCTTTGCTATTAATTTTTTTATGAGGTCAAATGATTAGAAGTATCTAATAGATTGATTGTTTGATTAGGTGGTGACTTTAAAACTTAAAACAAGTAAATAAAATTTCTTGAAAGTAGATTGAAGAAAATTCAAATTTATAAAACTATCCAGGATTGTGAATCCTTCCAATATCTATTAAAGATGAAATGGTTATCTTACAGTTGGGTAATATATTAATTTATTAACCCGGAACACTAAATTATGTAAAAGCCTCTTCCGATGGTCGATTACAAATACCCAGTATAACCCAATTGAACCATATGTCTATGTCAACCAAATTACTTGGATTCATCAAGTTTAAGTTCCAATTATGGCTACCCCCGCCCGACAGGTATATTCCTATCCTGTAAGGAAATCTATTAAAGGGTTATCTATCCTCAAGGAAGATCGTGGGCTATTGAGTCTAAGGTCTTTAACCTAAAATCCATTTTCCAAGTTCATTTTAAGTTTACCTAATCAATTTTATTAATGGCCAGTTAATAAAAAGCATTAAGATTAAGACTCAATAAATAAACTTTTATATTACCCAAGCTATAATCTAACCCCTTATAACCGGTGATATTGGATTTCATCACAACCCCAGATAAATGGCTTAGTTACGACACATATTTACGGGTAGTAAAAATTTAAATAAAATAAAAGACATAAAGTAAAATACTGAAAATTAAATAGTGAAAAGTAAATTGCAGAAAAGTAAAAAAAAGTAAAAAGTAAAAAAAATAAAAATAAAAGTAAATTACTGAAAGTAAATTTCTGAAAAGTAAATTACTGAAATTAAATAAAGTAAAAGTACAATAAAAGAAAATGTTAGGGTTAGAGGATCAACTTTTATTACTACTATTTTAGATATCTCCCTTAATATAATATATTAACTTTACGTGATAATTACCAACCATCCATAAATGCGGTATCATGATTAAGTCAAATTAATAATTAATTACCAAACGACCAACCAGGCGGTATCCATACTTAGTCAGGTTAAAACCAATTTATAATTAATTATCACCGACCAATATAGCGGTATCCTCATTAAGTAAAGTTTTAAATAGTTTATATATTATAATTAAGGAAGATTAATCTAAATAGCATTAAAAAGTTTTACCTTTCACCCCAGCAAAGGGGAATTACCTTCTCATTGCTTGAAAAATAAAAACTGCAAAAGTAAAGAAATGAAATGATTGTGCGTAAAAGTAAATTACGGAAAGTAAAAACTGAATAATAAAGAAAATAAAGTGCGAAAGCGAAAATTAATTACTGAAAGCTGTAAATAAACAAACAAGATACAATCTTCTTATTTATTCTTTAGGAATTTCAAAGAAGAAATTATGAATTTTACAAATGAAATGACTTGGTATTTATAGGCAAAATTTTACCTCCATCAAATTCTCCACTAAATCCATTATTAATTTCTCCACTAATTACTCCACCAAATCTATTATTAATTGCTCCACTAATTTCTTATCTTGCTTGGTTATGATTTGATAATTTTATTATTTGTTTATTAATTTATTTTTTTGCTTTGAAAATGATTTTAATAATTACACACACACACACTTCTGAATGGTTCATCAATTTAGGTCATGAAATCTTCAGAATTCGAAATTATTTTGTCTTTCAAAGTTGTAGATCGTTGAGTCTTCTTTAATCTGGCACTTGAATCAGCTCAATCCGATATCGGAGTAAAAGGTTATGCCCAAAATACGATAGATATGCAAAATTGGAATTTCCAAAACTGTACTTTGTCAAAAACACCCTTTCAAGTTTCCAATCTCCAAAATTAAAATATCAAGTCCAATAATTGCTCTTATTTGACCCATATTTCATCTTAAATGATTTCATTGAGACCCGATATTATTTTATCTGCAAAATAAACTAAAACACATCAAAATGTTCATCAAACCTGAGAAACTAAACAAAATATTAAGTTAAAGGGGCGGTAAATATTGATATATTTTCCGCTCATCACACCCCCAAACCTAACATTTTGCTAGTCCTCGAGCAAAACAACAACAAAAATTAAACTAAGCCACTTTCGTAGGGATCACGTTTGTATTTAGCGTATGCAACAAGCCTTTAAACCTCTAGGTGTCCCTAGTGGACGAGTTGTAGTCTCGTGAGGGTTTACAGCAATGATACCCACAAACATTTTACAAAAGTAAAAAGGTAGTAAAACTAATGCACACAAAATCAAAAAGACAAGAGAAAATAGAATAAATAAAGTTAGTGACTAATCAGGTGAAACTTCTACTCCAAGTTACTAGTTGTTTTGTTTCTTTCTAAATTACCGAAAAAGTAAATTCTCCGATTATATTTACCATTCTCCATATACACAGCCAACAAAGTATTAATCAATCTCATTTTTGCCCACAACAGTCACAAATGTAGTTGATAAGAGAGTAATGTTTTTGTCCTAAAGTTCTATCAGATTTCACACTTTTTTATGGCAATGGAATAATTTTTCTCATTTTTCTGATTTTTTCTTTGATTTTAGATTTTTTTTTATTTATATACAATACATTCCGTCTATGTAGCGAGTGTTAGGTCGGTGACTCCCAAACCAGCTGGCTTTAGGGCATCAGGTGTTAAGACACCCCTACAGACTTAATTACTCAGACTTTAGATATATATATTTTTGCAACATCTTTGATCCATGTAGCGAGCTTTGGGCCAGTGACTTCCAAACTAGTTGGCTTTAGGGCACTAGGTGTTAAAATACCCTTACAGACTTAATAACTCGGATCTCAGATTTTGTTTTTTACTCTATCACTTTCTGAGATGCTTCCTCCAATTAAACTAGAGCACTGAATATTACAAACTTTTCAATTATAGCTCATGTATGTTACAATGTATGTTGATAATATCTGCTAATTGAGCATATGAAGATCCATTTAGTCAGTTTTATGGAGAATTCACAAATTAAATAATTTAAAAGGAAATAAACAAAAATTAACTTGTTTCAAAATAGGTTTGAGATACGTCTCAGGAGTGGAAACTCCTTACTCAGCTATCTCTTACTAATTTCATCTTTTTAGTCAAAATAAAAACACAAAAACTCAAAATATTTTTGTAATTTTTGAAAAAATTTCAATTTCTTTTTGTATTTTTCGAAAAATTTTGGACTAAAAATAAAAACAACACACAACTAAAAACAAGGTACTGATCAACTAATTCCCTCCCCCAAACCTAAATAAGACATTGTCCCCAATGTCTTAAACAATAGAAGAAGAGTTTAGAAGATAGTACCTGGTTAGCTGAAATTCTACACGAAAAGTTAAAGGTTAAGATCCAGATTAACATGACGCCTCTTACCACGATCGTCCTCGGACCAATTTATCTTTGAAAGGATAGGGTCAACTTGTGGTTCATAGGCTAAGAGTTGGTATATTAGATCCGGAGCAGTTCTGGCAGTAAAGAGTAGTTCTTTTAAAGGTTTTGACACGAACCCATTTCTTCGGGCATCATCAAGAAACACACAAAGAAAATCATAAAATTCATCAACGTTAAACAACCCAATTGGTTTCTGGTGTATGTTCAGGTTTGCCCTAGATAACACTGTAAAAATTTCCTCCAATGTACCCAAGCCACCTGCCAAAGCAATAAAAGCATCAGCACGGTTAATCATTTCTACCAATCGTTCAGACATACCTGGCACGATCAATTCCTCTCCGTTTGATGATCCAATAAGATTTGCCTCTGCCAAGGGTTTTGGGATGATTCCTAAAATGTTACTACCTCCTTCCTGTACGGCCTTTGAAACGATCCTCATTAGTCCAAGATTGCCTCCGCCATATACTAAGTGCATATTCCTTGCAGCTAATACTCGACCCAAATCATGTGATGCAGCTACATATTGTGGTTTAACACCAACACTAGTACCGCAAAACACACAGATGTTTTCAATTCGTCTTCTTGAAGTGGCTTCCATGTTTTACTCTGGATGTTTTCAAATGTGCAATGATGAGTTGAATTTATAACACCTGAAAAGGGTGAGTAACAATAATAGCACTAATACCTGCCAAATGACAATTATTAGTTAAACAATATAATGAATCGTGATAGTCAAAAAGGTCTGGATTCTGTCGGAGAAAATAAAAGAAAACAACAAAACAAATCACAATTATTAGGAAAAGACAAAGAGATATAACATGTACAAGAATTTACAGCTTGATTGACGTCTATGCGTCAGGGACAAGCTTCTCATCCAATTTTCTTATAAATTGGCAAACAGGGTCTTTTTTAGTCAGATTCCCAAGACTTAACTGTTGTCTTTCTTTTTGAAATTGTGTATGTAATTTACGAAAGGCTATGTGAACATATCCACTAGGATGCGTCTCAAGAGTCGAAGATATCTCATCTAAAGACTCCTTACTCAAGCCATTCCTAATGAATTTAATTTTGTCTTCGCGATTATCAAACACCATTCCTAAAGAACGACAACGAGTATTGCAATTCCAGCATGCACATTTGTAACAAACACCCATTTGCTTAGCTCTACGTTTCTTTGCATAGGTGTTTCTTCCAAAACCAGGCAAATGTGAAATAAAAGATTCAGAAGACTCACATGCCAATCGGATTCGTGCTTCAATTACCCATCGAATGTCATTAGGAACACCATGGATTGTTAGTAGTCACATCCGTTCCAAGCGAGCTTTGTAAACTTTCATCAGAGATTTTTGAGGGAGAGAAGGAAATTGCTTGTGAAGATTTGCTAGAGCTTCTTCCATCTTAAAATGACTTAATCTGCAAAAACTAAACACACAAAATTAAATCACATCAAATCACAATATATACAAAAATTACATGGGTTGCCTCCCTACTAGCGCTAAGTTTTACGTCGTCAGCCAGACTTGACAACCCGAACGTTATGCTGGATCTGAAAGTGTAACACTTTCTTTTTGTCGCTCAAATGATTCTCCCCAGTAGTGCTTGACACGCTTGTTTTTAACCTTGAAAGTTTTGTTGGAGTCAGGATCATGTATCTCAACGGCTCTATCTGGTAAAACTTTGGTGATCATAAATGGACCTGACCACCGTGACTTTGGCTTCCATGGGAAGAATTTCACCCTTGATTTTTTTAACAGTACCTTCTGCTCTGGTTCCAGTTGTATGCGCACTAACTTCTCATCATGTCTCTTTTTGCCCTTTTGTTTGTACAATTTGACATCCTCAAAAGGCTGATTGTGAAATTCCTCCAGTTCGTTGAGCTGGTGGAACTTTTTCTCTTATGTTGGTTGTAGTGCAAGAATATGCTTCTTCAGTACGCAGTGCGCTTTATCTTCAGGCTCCACAGGTAATTGACATGTTTTAAGTTTGTCGGTAGAACTTTGTCTTTCATCAGAGTTTTGATCGGTACTATGTATCACATCAAGTCTGAAACATTCCTCCTTCTTTTCATCATCTGGGAAATTCATGGCCTTGAAAACATTGAATGTTACCTCTTGGTCATGTACCCTCATGGTTAATTCTCCTTTTTGTACATCAATAATGGTTCGACCTGTAGCCAAAAATGGTCTCCCGATGATGATTGGCACGTCTGTGTCTTCCTCCATATCAAGGACAATGAAATCTGCTGGGAAAATGAATTTGTCAACCTTGACTACCACATCTTCAACTACACCTCTCGGAAATATGAGCGTTCTATCAGCAAGTTGTAGTGAGACTGAAGTGGGCATTGTTTCTCCAATCTACAGCTTCCTGAAAATAGAAAAAGGCATCAGTTAACACTAGCACCTAGATCATATAGAGCCTTACCGAAGTCATGTTCTCCTATGGTGCAAGGAACAGTGAAACTGCCAGGATCTTTCAACTTTGGAGGAAGTTTTCTCTGAATGATGGTGATGTATTCTTCTGATAATGCTACTGTCTCATAATCTCCCAATCTCCGCTTTCGTGAAAGAATGTCTTTCATAAATTTGGCATAGTTGGGCATTTGTTCCAACGCTTCTGCAAATGGAATGTTGATATGCAGCTTTTTGAACACCTCCAAGAATCGAGCAAATTGCTTGTCCAGTTTATTCTTCTGAAAACGCTGTGGAAAATGTGAAGGTGGAGTGATCTGTTCTTTTTCCTTTGCTTCTTTTTCCTCCATCTGTTGCTTTATTTCTTTTGGAACTTCCTCAGCAGTTGTTTTGGCTCCAACATCTTTGTTGATTTCAGTACCACTTTTTAACATGATGGCATGACACTGCTCCTTCCCCATGTTCCTCGGATTTGGTTCAGTGTTGCTAGGAAGGTTACCTGGCGGTCTGTAACTCTGAGCATTGGCCAGTTGTCCAATTTGATTCTCCAGTGCTTTAATAGAAGCTGATTGACTTTGAATTAATGATGTTTGGGATTGAAACATAGCATCATATCTTGTTGCTTGAGAGTCGTGTTTTGCTTCTATCTTTTTCAAGTGGATCAATACTTCTGTTATTCCTGATTCATTTGCTTGCTCCTGACCTTTGTTCTGTTGTTGGAATCCGAGTGGTGGGTTGTTCATTTGCCCTGAATTGTTGCTCCATGCGAGATTGGGATGATTTCTCCACCCTGGGTTGTAGGTGTTCGAATATGAATTGTTCCCCTGTCTGTTGAAATTGTTGACATAATTCACCGTTTCTTTATGTTGGTTGAAAGATTCTGACTCAGGTGCTCCTCCAAATGGTGAACTTGTGGATCCACCATTAACTTTCATGTTAAGAGTTTCCAGATTTTTGCAAATCACATCCAGCTTGGAATTCAGTGCTGTGTTGGCTCCAACTTCATAAATTCCTGCAATTCTTTGAATCATGCTCCTTTCTGTTGGCCA
Source organism: Zanthoxylum bungeanum (assembly GCA_019454045.1). Taxonomy (NCBI): domain Eukaryota; kingdom Viridiplantae; phylum Streptophyta; class Magnoliopsida; order Sapindales; family Rutaceae; genus Zanthoxylum; species Zanthoxylum bungeanum. The sequence goes on from SKCR01043083.1 coordinate 25,685, forward strand.
CAATGAGTTGTTGTTGGCCATTTCTTCAATTAAGTCTCAGGTTTGATCTTCTCTTTTTGCCATTAAAGCTCCTCCAGCAGCAGCATCAATTGTGATTCTCATTATTCCAGAAAGTCCATTGTAGAAGATTTGGACTTGTAGCCATTTTACGATCTCATGATGAGGATATTTCCGGAGTAAATCTTTGAATCTTTCCCAAGCTTCGCAAAGGGATTCTGAATCTTGCTGCATGAAGGATGTGATGTCATTCCTCAACTTTGCAGTTCTGGCTGGTGGAAAGTACTTTGCAAGGAATTTGATGGCTATAGTGTTCCAAGTTGTGATGGAACCTGCTAGTAACGAATGTAGCCAAGTTTTAGCTCTATCTTTCAGGGAGTATGGGAAAACACGCAGTGTCATTGCTTCTTCAGCTTCTCGGTTGTATTTGAAAGTGCCGTAAACTTCCAGGAAGTTGCTGATGTGGGCATTAGGATCTTCAATTGCATTTCCCCCAAACTGTATTGACTTCTGAATCATCTGGATGCATGTTTTGATGTCATATGCATTTGCTGGTAAATGAGGAAGTACAATACAGGAAATGAAGTCGTCGACCACCGGAATGGTTCTGTCTCGAATGGGTATCGGTGGTGCAACTTCCAAAGGTTCAGGTTCCATGTTGACCAAAGCTTATTGGCACTTTGTTTCTTTATTTTTAATTTCCGCGAAATACCTAAAGGCTACCTTTACCACGATGTTTTGCCGCGCCGGATGAGGTATGTTTGATTGAATGGGAATTAGTTTAGTCGGGCACACGGGGTCCTACTGTTGGAGTTCTACGGCCCCGAGGATCGAATACAAAGCATAAAAACATTTGTGAATAACAACGAGGGAGTTGCGGAATACTCACATCGATCGGTTGAGTGATGCGAGAGGCAACAAAACTCGAACTTTCTGCCCACTGGACTACTCGGCAGTGAGCTGTTGTCCTCTACCATTTTCGGCCATTGTTGGTCCTCCAAGCAAACTCCAAGCTTCGTCAAACGATTCCAAGCTCATTGGTGGACTTCCCTATCACCTTCGCATGTCTCTCGGAGTGCTAGCTCTTATGAAATTTGCCACAAATTTCCACTTGCTTCCCTTCACTCTCTCGGTTTTTCAGACCAGAAAACATAAAGAATGAAGCCCCTCTTGGGCGAGTGGATGAAGAGCAGAAAGAGAGAGAAGAAGATATCTTGGTTGCTAGCCAAAAGTGTATCTAATACATTTAACCAAATTTCAGAATTAATTTTCATTTTATTTGCTTTCAAAAGTCAAATGATTTATGCCAACCACTTCCATCAATCTGACATCAATCCATCAATCAATCAAATCAAGTGACAAGTTGTCACATCACTCAAAGTGACTAATGATTTAACGTTTGATGCGACCAATGATTTGACGCTTGATTTGACTTGCGTGCCGCACTCGAATTCGAAATGCGAATGCGCTCGCAAATAATTTCGGGCTCGGGTTCGCTAATTCCAAATATCTCCGCAATTAATCCCAGATTAATTTTCTCTCTCATTTAATTAATCCCAGATTAATTAAAAATACGAGTCATACGTCATCGGTGAATCTTCGGGAAGCGACCCATGAGATCCCCGGATATGTTGGCAGTAAATTCAGTCGTCGGACTATCCAACACGTAAGTACCTAGTACTACGTTTATACCGATTTACAAGACAATGTTAGCTTTAGCAAAGCGTCATGCCTACCCAATTCTCCAGAAATATCCTTACAGGAATATAAGGATTTATAGCAGGCGTAGTATACGTAGTATTGCGTATGTCGATCTAGTATCGGATGATCACATGCAAGGCCTGGGGCTGGTACAGTGTCTGCCCCGTACGAAGCATATATCAGATGACGAGCAACTAGTCTCTTTATTATCAGATAATCATGACCAAGTCATATTATCCCGACGGTTGCAACCCTTTTAGAGAACCAGTTTTGTATCTCTACGCGATCATCAACTCCATATGACTGGAGTGACACTTCCGTCTTGACATCACACCCAACACACTACGATTCTCGATATACCCAGAAGAGGCGTACACAGAAACCGGTTAAAGCCCTGGACGACCAAAACCAAAGTATATTGATTGTCGCAAGCATTAGCGGTGCAAGTCTCAGGTTAAGACCAAATACACATACCCTGATTTCGGACTTCCATAGACACATAGTCATACTACCAATGGAATTCCAATGGGGTCTATCCAGAGCGAAGCTGTTTCCCGTACCATCGGTAAAACACAACCTCTTATTACACTTGCATGAGTATCATATACCCAAATATATGAGAACTATGTTGTTGTGCCCTCACAACGCGCATAAGTGTAATACTAGTCTTTTACGTATTTATCGATGTCCAATCTCGATAATACTCTGACTATGGATATTTAATGATTTATCCTTCGTGGACTGATACAGTCTCATATCATTCTCAATCCAGGAACAAATCATAGGGACCTCTTATCATTTATATATCTAGGTGATCTAATCACAAATGATAAGAGTGAAATCTCCTTTGTCACATAGTTAATTTGTACAACAACACCATGATCTGTACAAATAGTGACGCTATGGGTCATAATTGTCCAACACCTACATTGTGCATCTATGTATGTGTTTGCGTCGTCTATCATGCATCAGGTCATGTCCCGTTCGAACGCGTTATCAAACGCTATACGAACACGAACCTTCTGTTTACCGTTCGAACGCGTTTACGAACGCTACTCGAACGCACATGTGTTTTGTTTCATCAGGTCTTGTCCCGTTCGAACGTGTTATCAAACGCCATACGAACGCGAACCTTCTGTTTACCGTTCGAACACGTTTACGAATGTTACTAGAACGCGCATGTGTTTTGTTTCATCAGGTCTTGTCCCGTTCGAACGCGTTCTCAAACGTTATACGAACGCGAACCTTCTGTTTACCGTTCGAACGTGTTTACGAATGCTACTCGAACGCGCATGCATTTTATTTCATCAGGTTTTATCCCGTTCGAACGCGTTATCAAATGCTATACGAACGCGAACCTTCTGTTTACCGTTCGAACGCGTTTACGAACGCTACACGAACGCACATACACTGAACTGATTCCCTTTCATCACATTTCATGCATAATTGCTTCTTAGGTGATTTCTCTTGTATTATGTAATTAACCATGCCATTCCATTATTGACACTTTTGCTGTTATCATCTATTTGTATTCCTGCATTCATCTATTTGATGTGTTCGCAAGATTGTGTTAAAACATGATTAGGTCGTTATGATGTTACTCGTTTCTCAAGCATGATTTAGCCATTAGTATGTTATTCATCTATGCATGATCTTGTTATCTCCTTTCGCAATAGGTGTTTCTTTATGTTTATGTTTAGGTTGTTATTTATTTTTCGTGTTTGACGATTCAACATGTTCATGAGATTATTGTGTTATATCGTATGTTTGTCGTTATGATGATTCATTTTATACATGCGAACTTAGGAGTAGATTATCCTTGGAAATATACGTTGATTAGGCTTGGTTAGATTATTGCACAAATCATATCATTACAAGTGGCATAAGTAAGAGACCATTCCGAACCCAACAGTTTGAGGTCTTCCCTTGCGAGGGGTGAGTGCGGCCTTAAATCATTTTCCCGGTTCACACCGGGTGGCGACTCCATGTTATTTCTCTGATTTAGTTCCCCCGCGGGCTATTACGTACTCTCGACCAGGCCGCGAGCCCGGGACAGCGTCGTCCAACATCTGTGTCCTACACCAAGTATCCACTCGTTGTTCTATTATACAGAAGTACCAATAGACACAAGTCCTTGAATTTCGACTAAAGTTTCTTATGAAAAGTAAATAAAAGAATATTCCCAGAGGACGATGGGGGTCCTGAGTAACCACTTAAATCCCTGACCACTTAGGCTCTTATCGCATTTTTGACAGAATATCCTTCAAACACTTTCTCAATAGAATCTCTTAGCAATTCAAACTCAGTAATACACTTTCAATTTTACAATACAGAATTCGATATGTGTAGATATATGTGTATGTGTCAAACAAGATTGGATGTAATTACTTGTGTAAAATTACACTTTAAATTCTCAACCAAGTATGCAACACACAATTAGTTTTCAACTTTATCACTATGTGTATGCTTGTGATAATTGAACAACCTAATAATAACTTAAATCTATACTACCAAGATTATTATGATTCAGTATATGATTTACTAAGTTAATATTATGAATACTTAAATTAATCTAAGTTTTTAAAGTTTATAAACAATTACAGGACTAATTCGTTAGTGCCGTGTTCGTATCTACGTTCGAACGAGACTTTCCAGTGTGTGTACATTTGTGTTGCGTTCGAGAACGCGTTCGAACGAAGTGTTCCAGAGAGTTCACGTTCGTGTAGCGTTCGAGAACGCGTTCGAACGAAATAATTCCAGAGAGTTTGCGTTCGAGTTGTGTTTAGGATGTGTTCGAACGTTCTTGGGTAGAAGACTTGCGTTCGAGTTGCGTTTGAAGACACGTTCGAACGTTCTTACGAAATTTCAGATTTTTACCTTCGCGTTCGTCAGGAGTTCGAACGCCCTACGTATTTTTCATGCACAGACTGTATTTTTCCAGAAAATTTCCTAATCTAAGCATGCGAATTACTATCTAACAACACTAAATTAATAAGTTCTTAAGATTGTGGTAAAATTTGTGTCATTAAACAGTAAAATAACATGCAAATAAACAGATCACAACCAAGAATACCAACCAATCTATGCAAAACCCTAAAACTTAAAGTTTGAAGAAAACCCTGGAAATTATGAAAACGAATCCAAGTCGAGATCTCTCTGTCCTTAAGAACTTATTAGCCTCCGTCTCTGGTGCTTTACGGATTCGAAATGGCCAATGTTCTCCCAGGATTCCTTGGATACTTCTTGTTCAAGGAGCACTCCTTAACAAGTGTTTGAACTTGGAAATTGGTGGAACTCTCTCTAAAACAATGAAAATGTGACTCTAAAATTCGGATATTTCTGTCTACTTCTGAAATTGGACATGGAGCCTCTTTTATAAATGTATGGAAGGGTGTCAATAGGGCACCCATTTGGGTGGGGTGCAACCCTCCAAAGGGTTGTACCCCTCCCATGCACCCTCTCATCCAAAAGATATATTCATCTTTTAAATAATATTAAAAGAATTTCCAACATACCAAACATCAATTTTTTCAATTTTTCATTACCGATTCTCACCCTAATTGAGGATGGTCCCCAAGAACCTTGTTCCCTTAAGAATTTCGAATACATATGAATTGAGAGTACGGTCATAGCAAGTCTAAGCAACACACCATTGACTTATTGGCAGTGCTTTAACAAAAAAATAAAAACTTTCCGTTGATTTATTGGAATTAAAGAAAGTTTAGGGTAATAATTTCTATTATGAAATATCTCAGGGCCATACTGAAATAATACTATTTTTTTTCCAACCCGGCCCTATTATATTTTTGGCAAAAATGCAAACTGACCCTCTAACTTTCACGTTTTTTCATTTCAGTCATCTAACTTTCAATTGTTTGTCAATTCAGTCCTCTAATTTTCAATTTTTGTCAATTCAGTCCTCCGTTACAAATCTGTTACTGCTGCCGTTACTGCTGCCAAAACGACGTCGTTTAACAGAGGACTGAATTGACAAAAATTGAAAGTTAGAGGACTGAATTGACAAAACTGAAAGTTAGAGGACTGAAATGAAAAAACGTGAAAGTTAGAGGACTGAAATGAAAAAACGTGAAATTTAGAGGGTCAGTTTTGCATTTTAGCCTAATTTAATTTAGGTCATTTTAAATTAGTTTTATTTTTCTTATTTTTTTAAATAATAAAAGAAAAAGAAAAAGAAAATAGGCTACAACTGTTAAGAAAACTAATTTAATATTATATTACCTACTAATAATAATATAAATTGAAAACAGATTCCAACAATTTAGACAAATAATTAGTGAGCTAAGTAACAACCCATTCATTTTTTTTTTAAAAAAAATCTTATTCATTCAAGAAATAATGATATTATGAAGGTTGATCCTGGACAAGCATTTTCTTCAACATTTCCGTGAGACATTAGAGATTACTGTTCTATTACATTAAAATTATATTTATAAATTACATTGTCAAAATTATATTTCTAAATTACATTGTCAAATCACATATTAAAAATGAAAAAATACATCACTTATATTTGAAATGTAATTGTTGGAATATAATTTTTTCTTGTTATCATTAAAATTATATTTATTAATTTTCTTAACAGTTGTAGCATCTTTTCTTTTTCTTTTACTATTTAAAAAAATAAGAAAAAAACTAATTTAATATGGCCTAAATTAAATTAGGCAAAAAAGCAAAACTGAACCTCTAACTTTCACTTTTTTTCATTTCAGTCCTCTAACTTTCACGTTTTTTCATTTCAGTCCTCTAACTTTCAGTTTTGTCAATTCAGTCCTCTAACTTTCAATTTTTGTCAATTCCTCCTCCGTTAAACGGCGTCGTTTTGACAGCAGTAACGGCAGCAGTAACGATTTGTGACGGAGGACTGAATTGACAAAAATTGAAAGTTAGACTGAATTGACAAAACTAAAAGTTAGAGGACTGAAATGAAAAAATGTGAAAGTTAGAGAGTTAGTTTTGCATTTTTGCCTATATTTTTATACATCTCCCCGCAAAACATCGCTAGAAAGAGGTTTTTAGGGTTTAAGACCTGACTCTGTTGCTAGGGTTTTTGAAGTCATTTCATCATTTTCTCTCGCTTCAATTTTTCTCTTCTCATTTCGCCATGTGGGCACTCCGTCGAGCTTCTACTCCTTTCAAGTAACTCTCTTTACGTCTCACATTTTTTTTTATATTCATTGTGAAAGAAATGAAATGATTAAGTTGTTACTCTGAAATTAAATTGCTCTTTGGTTGCTATTCTGGATCTGAAACACTCGAGGTTATTCACTGTTGATCTTAATTTTGTTTATTTTCCCTAATATTGATGAGCATGTTAAGGCTGTTTTAAGAGTTAAAAAATCATGAAATGGGAATGTTTTTAGAAACAAGTGACACTATCTTATGAGGGCCAATTTTTGCTGATACTGTCGTTAATTACTTAGAATTACATATGAGCTTCTGATATTGTCGTGGATGATTCATATAACAACATCAAGATCTCAACTGTTTTTTGATAAAAGATTAGTTGAAATTTTGTTGCCATCTGGTTTTAGGAGTCAGGTATTTGGCCTTGGAATTGCTCGTGCTTGTTGCTCTAAATTAGAAGTATCACGCGGTTGCGTAGAAAGTGAAGCAGTTATTCGCTTGGCTCCAAAAGCAGTCAATGATGTAGGTCTAACTTTTTTGAGATTTTACCACCAGACTTGTGATTGTTCAAATATCTTCAGTGGAAGGCGTGGCCTTTCGTTGCAAGCAGGTGCGGAAAGCAGTGGAGAGGAAGATGACTTGGAAACGCCTGATAGTACTGATGCTGCCAAGGATGAAAATGAAGATGGATTAATTTCTGAATCGGAACCCTCTGGTGATCATGATGATATTGAAGATCCTGCCCAAAATGATCTGGAATCTTCGGAGATAGAGACTGATTCAAGTGGGAAAACCACATTAAAGCACAGGACTTTCTCAAAACTGTTCAATGTGATCATGGATGCTCCTGGTATTTCTGTCCATAATGCTCTTGATAAATACGTTGAAGAAGGAAATGATCTGAGCCCTACTGAGATCTGGTCAGCAATGCTTAATCTTCGTAAACGTCGAATGTACAGGAGGGCATTGCAGGTGATTTGTCATTATTATATCATGCATTTCAATCTTAGTTTACATATTGCTGCAATTGTTTTATTCAGTGTGCTAAAGCATGTTGTATATGCATTTGTGCGGATTCATATTGAACATAGAATTTTGCAATCCATTTGCATGTAAATGTACATCGCATTTTTTATTTTGCTCTGAAAGGTCCCTGTGCAGCTTTTAGGTTATTGTTGGATTGAATATAGTCCATACAATTTGTCTGTAAAACCTCCTGGGTTGGTACGTGAGGTCTGAGGTTTGAAATCCACTCGCACGGATGGGAGTGCATTTAGTTTCTATTCATCGTATTATTAAAATAGAAAAAGGATAAAAATATGTAGAGTTTCTTGTTGCAAGTGCGATATTTAATTTTTCATATTTGGCATTTTCAAAAATTGAAGTCAAACGTGTTTCATTGATTATCATCTTCGTGCTTCATTTACATATTTTCTAGGAATCAAGAAATTTATTGATTCAAGAAGAAATTACAAACTGTCCAAAAAGAAAACACACAAAATAGTAACATAATTTGATAGTAGCATCCCAAATTTGTCGAATAAAAAATAAATGAAACCTCTTGTACTTGGTAAAAATCAATCTCCAAGGAAACCCAACTATTGGCACTATATACCTAAGGAAACCTCACACCTTCAGCATCTTAAAAAATCATATCCCTCTCCAACCAATCACCCAAAATTTGCCTTCACTTAATGGTTGAGATAAGGGACCATAGAATCATACAGCTAATGTGTATTGATTTTTATCTACTAGCACAGCGCCTGCTTGTGTGTTCTGTTCTGATTCAGGTAGTTTTATGAAGGCACAGTTTTGCTCTACATGCATACTTGTGCTTTAGTTAGCCACTAACACAATCTTGATATCTCAGCTCTCGGAGTGGTTGGAGACAAATAAGCGGCTTGAATTTGTTGAGAGAGATTATGCATCTCGTACTGATTTAATTGCCAAGGTACAAGGCCTCCAAAAGGCAGAAAGCTATATTCAGACGATCCCAGAATCTTTTAGAGGGGAGGTAATCTACCGAACCTTGTTGGCCAACTATGTGGCTGGCAACTATGTGAAGAAAGCAGAAGAAGTTTTCAACAAAATGAAGGACAAAGGATTTCCCGTTACATCATTTGCTTGCGGCCAGCTGCTGCTCCTCTATAAGAGGGTTGACAAAAAGAAAATAGCTGATGTTTTATTATTAATGGAGAAAGAAAATGTCAAGCTCTCTCCATTCTGTTACAGAATCTTAATAGACACTAAAGGTCAATCCAGTGATTTAACTGGGATGGATCAAATTGTTGAGACAATGAAGTCTGAAGGCATTGAACCTGACGTCATCACGCAAGCCATCTTGGCCAGGCACTATGTCTCTGGTGGGCTCAAAGAAAAAGCCGAGGCTATTCTGAAAGAGATGGAGGGACGCAAGTTAAATGAGCACCGTGGGACATGCCAGCTCTTGCTTCCTCTTTATGCAGGGCTTGGGAAAGCTGATCAAGTGGAGAGAATTTGGAAGGTCTGTGAATCAAATCCTCGGCTTGATGAGTGCTTGGCTGCTATTGAAGCTTGGGGAAAGCTGAAGAAAATTGAGAAAGCAGAGGCTGTTTTCAATAGAATGCCTAAAATATGGAAGAAACTCTCTTCAAAGTATTATACTGCACTCTTGAATGTTTATACAGATCATAAGATGGTAGCCAAAGGGAAAGATTTGGTTAAGCAAATGGCAGAAAGTGGGTGTCATATTGGACCATTCACTTGGGATGCGCTCGTGAGGCTTCATGTGGAAGGAGGGGAGGTTGAAAAGGCCGACTCTATCCTGCAGAAGGCACAGCAGAAAAATCGATTGAAGCCATTGTTCAATTCTTATATGGTCATCATGGATCAATATGCAGAGCGAGGTGATATCCATAATACTGAAAAAATGTTTCATATGATGCGGCAGGTTGGTTATGTGGCTAGACGCAGTCAATTCCAAACTTTAGTCCAAGCATATATAAATGCCAAGGTTCCATCATATGGAATTAGGGACAGAATGCGAGCAGATAATATATTCCCAAATAAGGCTTTGGCTGCACAAGTGGCTCAGGTTGATGCATTCAGGAAGACAGCGGTGTCGAATTTGCTTGACTGAGCTTCTCACCTATTTTGTATGAATTCTTGACTGAGGTTCTGACATTTGCTTAAATGCATCATCTCTGCCCAAGTTTTTTGTTTTTTTCAGGAATTTTAAGAAATAAGCAACTACCTATTCTTAGTTTAGCTGTATTTCTCAAAAGTTGGCTCTTCTCTTTCTCTCAAACATAAACCGTTGTTGGTTAGAGTGTGTTGTATAATCACAAGAGAGGGAGAGAGCATGTATTTCAAGGAATATGTGCTCTCTTCTTCACTTCATTTTCCCTGAACTCTGCCAATCTTTAGAATTTTTTTTGAAGAATTTATTTTGATCTCTGAACTTGAGCTTGCAAGATTGTAGATATATTTTAAAAGAATGTCGGGATTAATGACACGATTAATAAACGGTTTGAATCAAGTCTATCTAAATTTGACCCAACCCGAAACAGAAAAGGAATAAAAAAAATGGATTGGAATGTTTATTGTTTTTGGATTTGGCTGTATGATTGTTTTAAAGAAAAAATTATCATTTTCTTTTAAATTTGGCCTAAATTAATGCCTCAAATCTAAAGATTAGGAATTATGTCTAAAACCCTAAAATTCGCCCTCGAAATGTTGTAAACACCGTCACTTGATTTCTGGAACAAACAACGAATAGTTAGTTATGAGAATCTCAAAACACTCAATCTCAAAACCTAACACCAAGCTTTATGTGGGCCCCAAGTGTCCCATTTTTCATTCATTTCTGACAACAAAACCCTTCATGAGATTATAATACCTTTCTTCACAAAAAGTTAGTACACAAAAAAAAGAAAAACAACCACTTGACTTGCCAATTTTTCATAAAAGCTATAGCTAGCGTGGAACTTGGTAACTCCACATATTCTCATGCCACTTATAACAACATCCTTCAACTCTTTCATGGCCGTCAAAAAGAAGCCCAGCAGAAGAAGCAGCAGCAGCACTGATGATTTGGCTCTTGTTAAAGCAGCTGCATGGGCATGGTACCAACGTAGCTCTGGCAAACCTATGGCTGAATTTGATGCTGCAAGATCACACAGAGTTGTTTATAAGCCGTCCCGTTACAAGCTAGAAGCCATGAAAATCTTTGAAGAACAAGTAGATGAAGCTGATAATAATAATAATAATAATAATAATTCTCTTCTTGATAGATATGAGATTGAGAGCATTTCCAAGAGATTTGATCAGCTTATAAACTCGAGCATTGCTACCAAATTGTTGAATACTACTACTGATGATGGAATGATGATGATGATGATGAATAAGAAAAAGGCCAAGAAATCAAGAGGGTTTTGGATGAGGCATGCGGTTGTGTGTGGCACAAGGCAAGATGCTGTAGTTGAAGATGCAAGACTTTACGACTTTAGTCGTCGGCGGCGGCCGGATAAACGTGCTCCGGTGGTTAAATTGGCTACTTGTCTCCCACGGGTTACCCATGATTAGCCATCAATTTGCTGTATTGGGTGAGTTTATAGTAATAGACTCAGCCACCGTTCCGATTCGGAATTAAAACCGAACCGGAACCATAATCGGAAGGAATCGGACGATTCCGGTTCTCTAACCGAACCGTTGGAATCGGACGGTTCCACTATTAAAATTCAAATAAATTTTTATTTTTAATAAAATTCAAATAAATAAAATTCTTTATTATATTTATTTGATAATAAAATTCAATTATAAATTTCTTTAAAATTTAATTTCATTTTTAAATTTTTTTTTTTAAAAACAAATTTAAACCAAAACTGTTATGTTTGGTTCCGGTTTCATAATCTTGTGAAACCGGGAACCTACCGGTTCGATTCTAATTCGGAATCAAATCGAACCTGTGGTCAGGTCTACTAATATGATTGTTGGGTAACAGTTGATTTGTTTGATGAATCAAATTAAATGTGTCGAGATTTTTATGTGAATGATATTATTGTATTTTTCCTGTACATACATATTGTCTTTCTTGTAGGAAAAGAGACAAGAATTCCATCAATCCAAATCATGGACTTTGGGTGGGAAACCAAACAAATAAATAAGATTATAAATGGTACCCACCATTTTTATGAGGTTTGATGAATTATTGTAATTTGTGATGTTGTGTCTTGGCCCAGAGAAGAAAATGATTGGATTTAATTAATATACCATATTTAAACTTGTTGGGTACTTTTTTCTTGGTCTATTATTAAGATGGGTTTTATTAATTCTTATTGCAATGAATATAGTAAAATCCCTTACCGTCCCAAATTCGTACAAGAAACGTATTATTTGGATTCGAACTCATGACCTGAAAGTAAGACCCTGAACCCTATACCACCAAGCCACGGGAACGCAATGAAATGATGATGAATATATTTTGTTAATTATGTAAATCACATTTACTGTTTATGCTTTTCCCATTACTCAATCTTATTTAAGTATATTTTAATTATTTTATTTATGCTACTCCTAGAGGAGATTGTGAAGAAAGTATTATCTTTCATTAAAAAAAATAAAAAATAAAAAATAGATTGATGAATTAGGGTGAATATTTTTTTGTTCGGTTTGGTTCGGTTTTTATCGAATTAAATCATACTGTTTTTTTTTAAAAAAATAAAAATTGTCTAAACTGATTACAAATGGAGATTGATTCGAATCGAATAGTTCGATTTGTGTTATATTTTAAGTATTTTAAACTATCATAACATTCATAATATTTCAAAATATGTAAATAAACACCTATATTTTTAACGTTTATTTAGTATGCGGCTTGATTTTCAATTTAACCAAACCGAACTGAAGTCGAATTAAAATAGTTAGTTTCTAAAAAACTGACTAAAAAGTTATTTTATTCTTGTAGAATCGAACCAGAACCGAAGGGATTTTGAAACCGAAACAAACCCAATGGTATAATTTGATTCTAATTCCTCCTCCATCAGAAATTGGAACCTTCGATTCTGCTGCGGTTCGGCTCAGGAACCGAACCGCGGTCGGGGCTGCTAAAGATATTAGGTGACTCGCTCCAATTCTCTGATCCGTTGCTTGAAATCCCATTACACCGCATCAGAGATCAAACTGAAGCGATGGCCACACTGAAACTCCCAAGAACTTCAGTTTCTCAAAGAAACCTCATCTCTTTGAACTATTACTCTTCATGGTACTCTCTACAATCACCTTATCAAGACGACCCAATTCTCAAAACAATCTCACAATCAATAAAATCAAACACTTTATGTTCACTAACAAAATTCCTCCCTTCAATCTCGCCAATTCACATTACCAATCTCATCACCCACAACCCTCACTCTCTTCCTCCTCACTCTCTCTTTTCCTTCTTCAGCTTCCTTTCGTCGCAGCCCCACTTTCGCCTCACGCTCCAATCATACACCACGATGGTCCATTTCCTCGTGGCCCACAAAATGCATTCTCAAGCTCGGGACCTTCTTCGTTTGGTCGTCTCCAAGAAAGGGAAAGGCTCGAGTGCTTCTGTTTGTGCTTCAGTTCTTGAAACTAGAGGTACCCATTTACCTGATTTGGTTCTTGATGCTTTGATGATTGTTTATGTGGATTTAGGGTTCTTAAATGATGCTATTCAGTGTTTTAGGTTTGTTAGAAAGCATAATTTTCGAATTCCTGTTAATGGGTGTAGGTGTTTGATTGAGAGAATGATGGATACGTGCTTGCCTAGGGTGGCTTTAGAGTTTTATTTGGAGACTTTGGAATATGGGTATTTGCCTAGTGTGTATGTTTTTAATGTTTTGATGCATAAATTGTGTAAAGAGGGTAAAATTATGGATGCCCAAATGGTTTTTAATGAAATTGGGAAGAGGGCTTTGCGTGTTACGGTTGTTAGTTTCAATACTTTGATTAATGGGTATTGTAAAGCTAAGAACTTGGAAGAGGGGTTTAGGTTAAAGAGTATTATGGAAGGGAGTGGAATCACACCTGATGTTTATACTTACAGCGCTTTGATTAATGGATTGTGCAAAGAGAGTAAGGTAGATGATGCAAAATTGTTGTTTGATGAGATGTGTGAAAGAGGGTTGATTCCTAATGATGTTATTTTTACTACGTTGATTGATGGGCATTGCAAAAATGGGATGATTGATATGGCAATGGAAATTTATCAACAAATGCTGAGAAAAGATATGAAACCTGACTTGATAATGTACAATACACTCACCAATGGTCTTTGCAAGGTTGGGGATATGAAGGAAGCAAGCAAGCTTGTTGATGAGATGTGTACAAGGGGCTTGAAGCCTGATAAGATCACTTATACTACCCTTATAGATGGTTTTTGCAAGGAGGGTGATTTGCAATCAGCATCGGAGATTAGGAAAGAAATGATTAGAAGAGGAATTGAACTTGACAATGTGGCCTTCACAGCCCTTATTTCGGGATTTTGTCGGGATGGGAAAGTAATTGACGCAGAAAGAATTTTGAGGGAGATGTTAAAAGCGGGTATGAAACCAGATGATGCCACATATACCATGGTCATCGATGGATTTTGCAAGAAGGGGGACACTAAGATGGGTTTTAGATTGCTCAAGGAGATGCAAAGTGATGGGCATGTACCAGGTGTGGTAAACTATAATGCCCTAATGAATGGGCTTTGCAAACAAGGGCAACTTAAAAATGCTAATATGCTCTTGGATGATATGCTTAATTTGGGGGTGGTTCCAGATGATATTACTTACAACATTCTATTAGAGGGTCAATGCAAGCACGGAAACCCTGAAGATTTTGTTAAATTACAAAGTGAGAAAGGGCTTGTTTCAGATTACGCTACTTATACCTCGTTGGTAAGTAAACCCATAAAATATCGCCAAAAGAGGTGATTGTCATGTGTCAATACAAGTTTGCAAGATGAATAGCGACCCTGAGAGAGGATTTTTTTTTTTTTTTTTTTTTGTTACCAATAAGGTAAGATTGACAAAAAGGAGTGCAATGATTAGAGATATGTTCCTACACATACATTTTGGTGATTGCTCCATGGAGAAGCAATGATTATAGCCGATGAGATTCTATATGTTCGCCTCGCTGTTGTCTGAGTGCAAAACCTCAAGAATAATTTAGAGGAAATTGAGATAATTCCTGTCTCCAATCAGTTTTGAAAGCACTTTAGTTCTAATTCTGTGGGGTGGAAGTAATGGTTGCATTGATTTTTATCAGAGTAAAAACGAAGCGGCCTTTTTCGTTTGGCAATTAGGAATTGTTACTTTCTATAAGATCTTTGTGATTGCTGCTTCGAGATATAGGTGGTGCCTCCCGGCAATATACAACCTGTAAACAGGCTGAATTTTTCTTTAGAAATTTATTAATTAAAGGAGAGTATGCAGTTCTGCTGTAGAGAATCCATCACATTTAATTTCCTCCATACATTTCTTTATATGAAGGTCCTTGAGGGTAGTTTAAGTCCAGTGGCTCATGATTTGAGCTGTATTTTATTCCTTGTTTGAAATTGAAAGAGTTTAGTGAGTGATATTGAGGCACAAATTCAAATACTTTTGTGGGTATCAGTGGAATGTTACTGATAATACCAACTCGAAACTTCATATTATCCTTTTTCCGCAGCGGATCTTGGGGAAGAGTACTGTTGTTAATTTATACCTTCTGAAATTTCAAAGATACATAGCCCCGACTATGATGAAATTCCCATTTCACAGCACTAGTTTGATGGCAAATCACTTCCCTTCATCTGTGAAGTAATTTGAGTTTCTCTGGAGCTTTAAATTTGGTCAGCTCTAAGCTCAGATATTCGCACTGCAATATATAACATAGCACTGTTTGGTATACAAAGTTTCTCATTCTTCATTAAAATTTAAAATTTTTCATCTGTCACCTTAAGTTTCAATGTATATAATTTATAGAGGAAGATGGTTTAAACAATTATTGTGAAGGGAAAGAAAATTATAGGAATTATCTACACAACTGAAGGTAACATATACATATACATAAGAAAGAAAAGTACAAAACTACTGGAAAATTTCTATCAATTATATGTTTTTATTATCTGTAATTTTATCTTTAGAGCATAATTTACAATAATATTGGTTATTTAGCCCACTATTGGCAACAGCAAGATAAAAGCAAATTATTTTTGTGGGTTTGGTTGCTTGCTGCTGCTTTTAGAATATTCAAGGAAGACGGTTGTGGCGTTTCCTTCCACAAATCATTGCCTTGCCCTTTTGTTTTGGAGTTGAAAGTAGGATTATATAAGGATGGAAGGCGGAAAAAACTCGATCAAGATTTGAAATGATTTTTTATCATGAGAAAATAAAATTAGA